>PVKN010022127.1:0-15275 GCA_004027915.1 Capromys pilorides
CCCTCATCTCAGCTTTCTTCCCTTTTGAGAAGTTTATTTCTCTTCCACAATATCTATTATACCTTTTTGATCTTATTTACTCTTTAAGTTTCTTATACGTATGAGACATTACAATGTTTACACCTGGGTATTTTACACCATTTACGTATAAAAGCCTCCAGTTTATCTTTCTTTATAGATGAGTAATATTCTATTTGCAAAAACGCCACATCTTTTTTTATTCATTAAGGAGTTTTCTTTCCTCGTATGTTTTCTCAGTGAAGTCATGTCCTGCATTTGACAACAAGGACCCACTCTTCACAACTGCTCACCTGTCTTCTTCACAGTACCCCATTCTTCCCAAGATCTCTAAAAAAGTCTTGAAAATTTTAGAGTATAAATGAATAAACAACATTAAGTGAGTCAGATTTCTCAAGAGTATAAGAGGGGCTAACTCAAAGGATGGACCTTTTGATGTTTCAGAATATTTTTTAAATGGTTCTGTTTTTGTAAAATTTTTATTAGTACATGTTTATAGTATATACATATATTGCATTTGTTGTGGGGAATTATTTCACACACATAACACATCTCAATTGTTTTTTTTCTTCCTTCCCCTCTCTCCCCATTTTTTATAAAGAGCATGGGCTCTGAAGGTGACTGACTGTGCTTCAAATACCAGCTCTGCTCCTGATTAATTGCAGCAATCTAGGTGCGTGGCCTAGCATATCTGAGCTTCAGTCCTTTCACTGTAGGATGAAGAGCACAGTGTCTCTTGCCGGATTCTTTTAAGACATTGCCTGTGATAGGCCAAGCCATCAAGGTGTTCGGCATATAAGAGTGACTCGCCAAATTTCAGTTCCCATTTCTTTTCTTTTCAGTTCCCATTTTTAATGGCGGAAATTCAAATATCATCTGGCATTTGGGGAAGGGTGCTTTCTGGGGTCACAGGCTTACTTTGGCTCTTTCAAGTCATTCTAAGAAGGTAATTTACTATAGTTACACATTCAGCTCATTTAAAACCCTGTAGCCCATCTTATCTTTGTTCATAATCTCATTCTCATCCTTGTATGCATGAAAAACAAGACAAATTTCTCTTAAACAACTTTGCCATTCTTATGTGCCTTCAACAGCTCTAAAGCTGGTTAATTGCAACCACTTTTAGCCTATTTTAAATTTTTACATGAAACCAGATGAAGGTTGTGGAAGAACAAGTTAGCAACTTTTGTGCTGGATTCAGTCAACTTCTGTATTAGTGTGAGTAATAACCTTTGCTTATTAACCCACAGAACTCGCCAGTCTCTCCCCACAGACTCCCATCTTTACCACATAGAAGAATATCCTTTTCCATTTCACATATGTTGAAGGAGGACGTATTCAACATATCCTTGCCCATTATTCTCATTGTGAAATTTTATTAACACCGACTTCCACACGAAGAAGCAAAGACTAGCTGCCTTCCTCAGGAGCCACTGGGACCAAAAATAACTAGAGTTACCAGAGTAGATCCCTTCTTTGTTTTCCATTTGGTCCCTGGTTAAGACTCTCTTAAGCACAATCCTGGATTTACTTTATTTCTCTTTGTTAATAAAAGTGTCATGAAAAATGGAGTCAGAAACAAACCCCAGCTGAAGTCCAGGTCAACTGCAAGCTTTCCCTCCTGACCTGTTGTTCCAGTGCAGAGGAAATGGAATTGGTCTGCACAACCCAAGGCTCACAGTACTGCTGGGGTTACAAACCAGGATTTTGCTTTTTCACAGATAAATGCAAATTGATAGTTTGATTACTTCTTCCAATCTCTACTTAAGTCTTGCAGTACAATATGGAGATTAGAATCACCAAGGATAATTCTTTTCTCTTTGTTGCATTTTGGCAATTTGCCCATATTTTCCAGCTTTTGGAGTTTGTATTTTCACTCCACAAATGCTTATAACAAGTTCAAAACATAGTTACCTTCTGCTAGTTTGTCTCCAGGCACAAACACCAAGAAGTTACAAGCTGCTAGTTACATCCATTGTATTTTACAAATATCTTTGAAACATTTCTTCTCCTATTTCTTCTTTTGTCTTTTAAAGAATATTTTTCCAAAAGAACTAAAAACATCATACCTCAGTGATGCACCCACGTTTACAGCAGCACAATTTGTCATAGCCAAATCTTGGAAACAACCCAAAAGGCCATCAACTGAGGAATGGATAAAAAAGATGTGATATTCTTTTCCTGTTTCTAATTTCCATGGTTTGGTTTAGTGTTGTGCCATCTCGCTTATTTTTTGTAGGGGATAATTGAATGTCTTTGACAAAACTCTACTTAATTTGTTGCATCTGTTATACTTAAGACAAAAGAACAAACAAAAAAACGAAACAGATAAAAAGGATTAAGTTTAGAAATCAAAACTCTAAAAAGCAAGCAAACAAATAAGCACTCACCATGAGTCATGTCACAAACCTTTTCCTGCTGTCCTTTCTAGCAGCTATAGCGCAAGGGGCAAAAACCCTGCCTTGCTACACATTCTCCTCAGGTTCTATTTCTGTGGTGGCTTCATCCTTTATCCTTTCTTCCCAGAGACATGGTCTTGAATCAGACTAATTTTTTTTTTCTGTTGACAAAGATATGGTGTTATCATAGATGTCCTTTAAGGTTCTAAAAAGAACACAGGGCATTATTCCCTTGATCTGCGTCCCCATAACACCTGCTGCCTAAAAAAAACAGCACAATACCTGTTCAGAGTGAACAACACAAACTAGAGCAATTATGCCATTTGGCTCAATTAGCTAATCCACTCACTGAGCTTTGTAGAGTGCTCTTACACACTGGTTTTCTAGCTCCTGCAACTATGTGTGATTATTTGATTCATTTTTAACTTGACAAGAATGGAAGATGGCAGAGGACAGAAGAGATGGCCAGAGATCAGTGAGAAGGTATAGAATAAAGATCCACAATTACACTTGGCATTCATCCACAAACCCACAATACCCATTGTGATTTGCAGAATGTGATATTTCATGAATACAAGGAAAATCCAGGTCGGTGCACTGAAATGATTGAAAATGTCTTTAGTGTTTCTGTCCACCCATTTAGAAGCAGCAAGGCTGAGGTCTACTATTGTGGGAAGGCCCTGAGAGAGCCGAGTCTTGCTGCCACGATCAACTCTTTCTTCCCACAGATGGTGTTCCCTGCTGGGCCGTGGAGGTCAGCTCGGGATACAGAGATGTCATGACACATGTTTATGCTTAGAGTTCTAACTACTGGGCAAAGCTGGTTTCCACAAACACAGACGGAAACCAGTGAAACAGGTGCACGTCAAAGTTGGTATTAACGCAGCTTAGTTCTTTAATTTAATGAGTGAGTGACCTCATTTTATATGACCTCATTAATCCTTGCAGATTTTAACATGCTTCTACTTTTAATGTGATAAAGGCAAAGGTTGCTATGAAGATGATAAACACAGAATCCCTCCTGAGGCTGGAAGGGGAGCTTTGGACACTGCCAAGCCTTCAAGCTGAAGCAGCACTTCACAGAACTTCATCTTGCCATCTCTCACAGGGCTGGTGAGGACAGAGCCTTCGCTTCACTCCTCCACCTCCTCCGTATAAACAAACAACTCAGCTGCGAGTGTGCAGGAAGGGAAGAGTGCTGTGGGTTAGTGAACCCAGCGGGGTGGCTTGAGGCTGCTTTGCCTGGAGTTTAGTGTTTGCTCTGTTTTCCTTACAGAAACTGCTCTGGGTGGCCCAACTGGAGCACTCGACGTTTACCCGCTCACCCTCATCCCTTCCTGCCTGCCTAAAGAACGCTCTTCAGCAGTCTTCCCCCCTGCTGCTGCTCCCACCCTTGAGCCACCGCAGTTGGTACTTCCCTGGATCCGCTCCAAGGAGCTCAGCTCAAGACTGGCTCACACCACAAGTGCTTCCCCTGTGTTCCCAGGCACCCTGATATCTCAGCAAGAGAAAGAAAAGATCGGACCAAAGCAAACAATGAGACACAGGCTTCCATTCAGGGCAACAGCTTCCTGGTGAGGACCTGATGCTCACGATATTCTCCCTTGGCATGGCTGTACTATCGCGCTGCCTGGGAATTTATCCAGACCTCTCTCCAGGTGAAAAAAAGCAACCCTGCTTCAGGGTTGCTGAGGAGGTGCCATTAAGTCATTTTCCCCTTGCCTTTCAGGCCAGCTTTGAACTATAAATAAACCAAGTGCTCAGGAGTAGCCACAATACCTGCTGCAAGGTTCTTTGCATTGTGTGTCTCTATCTGAACCCAGCCTATGCCAGCTCTCCCTTTCAGAAACCCCACAGGTTGGCAGGCCCACCTCTCCTGCTGCCAGTGGCAGTGCATTAGCACTTAGCTTAAGTGATACACACAGGCAAGACCGGCTCCTGGCTTCCTCTTCCCCTCCTTCCTAATGGAAGTGCTTCGAGCCCAGAATGACACCACTAATATATTGCATATGCTTATTATGTTGGTCCTATTTTTGACAACTAGTCCTTGAAAATAGCAAGTCTATTAGTTAAGATTTTGCAGAAAGGCCAGTATGGGTGCATAACTAGGGTGGTAGTGCTGAAGATAACAGTGATGAAATAACAATGGCAGGAGTGGGGATGGTAGCAACAGCGTCTATTGAGTGCCTACCCCACTCAGGCAGCTCTCGGTCCAGGTGCAGCATGTATTATACATAATGTGTTATTTCTAGTGATCACAACAACTCTGAGGGCTCTTCTACTCTTGACATAAAGGAAAGGAGGACTGAGGTGGTAAAATTGTTTGTTCAAAGGCACATAGTGGGCAAGGAGGACCATCTGCCTTATGCCAATGTCACGCGCCCTTTCTTCTCTTCCCAAGTTGCCTCTATATATTTAAGTTCATGTGACAAGGAAAGCCAAAAAAGTTTAATTTTTAAATTCTTATAAAAAATTTTAAAGCAGTCTCACTTCTCTTAAATTCCATGAGAAAGCTGTAGAACCAATAAATCTCAGAATGTGAAATACTGTGTCGTGAGCTCAGGCCACCTTCTAGTGGGTGAGGTGGGCTTCTCCACAATCATCACATGCTAAAAATAGAACAGTTAATATTCTCTCAGCCACATTGTCAAAGATATTTACTTTCCACTCATCTTTTTTTTTTTTTTTTCTCTTACAAGCTCTTGAGGTGTCGCTGGTAATATAAAGAAGGCAATACACCAAAAGCTTGCATTTGCCCAAGCTGAAGACTCCATGGTTTCCCTTTCCAAATGTTTTCATTGTGGAAATACTCAGATTAGTTTCTTTAATAGCATGGATTTGAAAATCTAGTTTGTCTGTCAGCTTGTTTCTTTCTTTCCTTCCTTTCTTTCTTTTTCTCTTTCTCTCTTTCTTTTTGATTTCACATAAACAAAGGAAAGGAAGAGTTAATTTTTTCTATGGTCTATGTGATCCTGAAAATAACTTAGCCACATTTTAATGATAGGCAGCATAAATCTGGATACAATAAGAACATATTATTGACTTGGCTACTGATTCAAGATTTTCTGAACAATATGCTGTCCACTGGGCCACTTTCCATTGTGTTCACCCTTTGTTCATCAGCAGTCTAGACTTGCTGATCTCCAAGGCTTGATAAATTCCTGTTTCCAGAGAAGTTAGGGACGCTAAACTGTGCAGTAATTATCCAAAGAAAAAAATTGCAGCCCGGGGAGCAGTGGGGGGAGGGAAGGAGCCTCTCCAAACCTTATCTTATAAGAATGAGAATATTGGGGCTGGGCAGAGAACTCAGTGGAATAAGTGCTTGCCTGGCAAGCAAAAGGTCCTGAGTTCAAACCCTGATACCACAAAAAGAAAAAAAGAAAAGAATGAGAATACTGACCATAGGATCACTTCTTTGATTTATGGTTATACATATCAATGCCAAATATCTAAAACTGTGGAATGGAAAAAGGAATAATTAAAATGTATTAAACATTTTTCTTAATGAACTGTTTACTATGTGCCAGGCATTCTTCTGTTTGATATATTTTTTTTTCCCAACGAATCCGATAAGATTCATGTCATTATCCCTTCTATACTTGTAAACAAGTCACAAATCATTTAACAAAGGGGTATGAGACAGGCCTCAGTAGATTTCTTCCTTGTGCAAGCATGAGAGAAGGTACTTACAAAGTTACGGAGTGCAGGCCAATCACGGGGCATGAGCTTTGATGCAACTGAGAGACAAGGGGTGGCCAGGAGGTGGAGCTCCCGCTGCTGTTACTCTGTTTTAGAGTAAATATGCTTTTATGAGTAGGAGTAACCCTAAAATGCTAATAGAGATATGACATAGTAAATAAGCCAGTAACATAGTCGTCCATTGCCAAGTATTATCCAACATACCTAATCGCAAAAGCTATGTTTTAAATACAACTATCTACATAGTTGGTTTGTTTTTACCAACATCAGAATAAACACCTGAGCACTGTATTGTGTCATAACATTAAAATGTCTATGATGTCACTGGACAATAAAGATTTTTCAACTCCTGTATATCCTGAAGCCATCATGGTTGCTTACGTTGTCCTTTGTGGACCAAAATATCATGATGTGGCTCCTGACTGTGTACAAAATGAAACGGAGTCACACGGAAGAGCTCAATCATTTATCCAAAATTATATTAGTTCAGGTTCAGGAAAGGCTGATTTACGCTATGACCCAAGGTGTTTGGGTGGCTAATGCTCTTTCAGTTTTAAGCATCCACGGAGTAGAGTACAAACTCAGGTTGTGGGTCAGGGAGGCTTCAATCTAGGCAAGTGCAGGGGTTGCACTAACTCCTATCTTCCTCTCTGCAGGGCACCAGTGAGAGTGTTCTGTTGTAGCACACCCATTGCCAACACCATGAAGCCCTGCAGGCCATGAGCTCCTGTCAGACTCTCCCCATGAAGCTGTTTGCTTGGCCTGCTGGGCAGAGCCGTTCTGGTAGTGCTAAGAATCCAGGATGACGGAACTATGCCCAAAGTCCAGCATTTTCCCCTTCCAGTAGAGATCAAGAAGAGCGAAGCCCATTGACTTCAGGAAGCTTGGTGGGTTGGGAAGCGAGCTGTGAGCTTACTTTGCAAGCCCTGGCGGTGAGCAGCTTCCCCACTCCTATTTTCAGTTCATGAGTGCTGACAGGTGCTTCCCTGGAGAAGCTGCTGCCAGTGTCCTTTTCCCTTTATACGGTTACTCTAGAACATAGGCAGAGACCAGAGTAGGAGGACCCTTGCAAGAGGAGCTCTCCTGATGCCTCCTGTATGTTACTTGCTCTGTGCTCTGCAATTTAAGGGCAATGATTTTCTAAAAGAAACCCAGTTGAATTTTTCCCTCATAAATCAAAAAAGAATCTTTTGTTGACCTTCTGTATACTTCAGCCTTGGACAACAATCTGCCTAATATTCTTTCCAGAAGCTCTTGTGTGCTGTTTTAAACAGCTATACCTGAACCAATCTCACCAACAAGCCAGGAAGCTGTTTGCCTGGCCCAGTCACGTTCCCAATGTAGAACACTACAATGAGGACCTGCAGTAAAATTGCAAGCTGGCTTCATCACGTCTGTGGTGCTTTCATAGCCATGGATGAAAAGTGCCAGGGAAGCACAAGCTATCATTTATAATTTAGCAGCATTATTTTATTATGATCACCTCTGCTCTCCTAGGGTTGTCTCACATCCTCCTTGGCATTTTAAACAAAAAAGGCACTGTCCTCCTATTCTTCTCTTCTCTGCCAGGTCATGTTATATCATGTCACATAGAATCTCATTTGATGAGACTCAACATGAGTGCCCTGTCACTCAGCCCAATCAACAGCAGCATCAAGAATAGCCTTTGGGATACTGGATGCAGAGTTGGGATCCAGGGCTGCAGATGCCTTTTGACAACTGCACAGCTTTTGGTAGCCAGCTGATGGCAGAGGTAGGACTAACCTCAGGAAAATGTGAGAGTGCTGTAGCTGCTGCTTTTATTGCACCTGTTACTAATTACCTTCAGGGAAGCCATGGATAAAATACCTTTAAGTTATAGGCATTATACCTGGCTATCGTTTACTCATCTCGCACAGGCTTCACAGTCTGTGGGGCCTCCTGAAAAGTGCAATGCACAAGCTTTCATTCAAAAGGATTAAGAATTGTAATTTCAGGTTGGCGAGCCTGGAGCAGTTAACAAGGCATGTGGCCGGCTAGGCATGGGAGCCTGGGTGGCTGCACAGCTCATGTGCCTGCAAAGCTGGCCCCATGTACATGCCTCAGGCACACAAGGCATTCCTGGTATCAGGATCATACGTAGTGGTGCGATGTCTTTAGAAAGTGTATCCTGCATGCTGGTGCGCATTTCTGATGATGGCCTAGCGTGCCAGACATGAGAGGGAGAAGAGGAATGTCATTATGGCTGCATTCAGGGATATTTCAATCGGCTCTGATTGCTACTTCTCCTCAAAGCACAGCAATTTGCTGCGCAGATTCTGGAGTGGTGAGAACGGCAGCCACTGCTATTTCCTACCTCTGTCTAACTCCTTCTCCTCTTTGCAACAGTTCCTTTATGCCCTCCCTTCAGTTTTGGATTGCTTCAGAATGCTTTGGGTAAAATACTTCTTTTTTTGCATTTTTACGTGGTTGCTTTTATTCTAAAATAAATTTGCTAGCTTCATTTTGTCTTGTTGGTCCTCTGTAAAGTGACAGTGGTAGTGTGCAGTTTGTAAGTCCAAAGAACTGACCCTTTCCTTTGAGCTTTCCATCACGTGTGGATGTCTGTATGAGTGCGTGTATTGTGTGCATCTCCATCCAGATACATTTTTCAAGGTATAAATGAACTAGAATAAATGTGTTTGGTACATTGACTCATGGCTTTGAAATTTGTTGAAATTTCTAGAAGTGTTTTATGCATAAAACAGGAAAAATGAGAGAAAATGGAAACAAGTGACTTTTTTATAACAAATATTTTCCTCTTCACACAGATTGGAAAATTACACTCAAATCTCTTGTTTCAAAGTAAGTTCAGGAAAAATATGTTTTTAAATTCTGAAAGTTTCAAACTGCGAATGAGGTCCTGGGTCTCTTGGCATTGCCAACATTTCCACCCCAGCTGGCATGAGAGTCCCTGCACTGAGAGCCTTTGATGGAGTGACTCTGCCTTTGGAGATCTAGAAAAGAAATTACCCAATTAAGATGTAATGTCTCACCAGCCTTCCGAAGCTGTGAGCAAGAGGAGGCATTTTTATGACTACCATGTGCCATAAAAGCGGATCCAGTTCTATCATATCAGCAGGGTTGAGTTAGCTCTGTTCTAGGAGAGCCATGCATTCATGTATAGGCAGTGGTGGCGGGATACAGTGCCACACAGAAAGGACTGCTCGAGAGATTGAGGGAGCCCCGAGGTAAGGCTGGGATGCAGTGAGGAGAGTGGTGAAGATGACATTTTAACCAAGATTTTCACTGTCAAGCCTCAAAGAGATTGCACTGAGAAATAGAAAGCCATTTCTCACAAATCCAAATCCTCTAGGTGGCATAAGTACTTTTAACCATTTTCCTAGTAAAATTAACTCATACTAGTTTTTAAAGTGCCATGATTTTTTCTCAGTGGTTCTGAGATACTTGGTTCTAACCACCTTTCAATATTGTCCTGCTTATGTGGAGAAGTTCTTAGTTTTAGCCAAGTGTGGTGGCACACTAACCTAATCCCTGTACTTTGGGAGGTTGAGTCAGGGAGATTGGAATTTCAAGTCCAGCACGGATATGATACCCATCTTGTGTCAAAATGAAAACAAAACAACAAGAGAGAAGGGGTGTGGATGGATCGCAGAGCAAAGGCCCTTGGTTTAGCCTATACTGCCTAAAACAGCAGGCAGACACAAAAGGAAAGCTAAAGAACACTCTTCAAGTTTATAGACACTGAAGGCCTCAGACTGCCAACTCCTTCACACGCCAGGGATGATGTGGGAAGATGGTCTAATGCCTCCTTATGCCTTGCCCCCTTTTCTGCTTCTTTTCTGCTTTAACAAGATTAGAGAACTGATATGCAGAAGCAACTCAATCCCTATAAAACTATAGGGCTTTGGGCTTTTTGCTTTTGTAAAGCACAGAATAAGTGTGTGTCTGGACATTTATAAATCCAAGAGGGCACTGTCTCCTTTCACTTCCTGTTCTGCAGATGCAAACGAGGCCTCACTCTCCAAGAGGGACAGAATCCATGGCATCTGGAAGGGGAAGGGAGTAACTCTGCAAAGAAAGGCATGAAAGTGGCAGAAGCAAACACCCACTGAATGGATTTCAGTTGCCTTTGTGAGTTGCCAGTCTGCATTTTAAAACTGAGACTTCCTGAATTTCTATTGCCCAGCAGTAGCCATGTCTATGACTGGTGCAAGCAGAAGCGCTCAGTCAATACAGAACATGCACCAGACCTGGTATGTCAAAGATAGTTTCAGAGATTGCATATCAATAATTTAGTATTTCAGATATGTTGAGTTAATAAAATATTATAATATTCATTCTGTTTTTTAGCATGTTTTGATGCAGTCAAAGAAAAAATGAGCACCATGTGTGGTATGCATTCTTTCCTCTCGGGCTGCACTTCTGTAAATATTTCAGTCTCCTGATGTGTGCAGCATTAGGCTGGTGAGGACTGCATCAGGCTTTGAGCTCTCATGTACATATGTAGAATTCTTTGATCTTAATATTGTAATCACCCCAAATGTCTCACTTGATCACCTTAGGCCCAGAAAAAGGACACATTCTAGACAGGACCACTCCAGACAGGTCCATCTATGACTGTCAATTTCTCCATGTTCTATACTCCTACAAAGGAAATATATTTACAAGACACTTAGCCTGACAGCTCTCTTATCGTTCATAAAATATGGGTGAAGGACCGGTTCCGTGATTGAGCACAGAGTGAGAGCTGCTCTTTCGTGCCATCTTCCATGTAGACGGTATTATATGCCAGGTGATTTATGCAATGAGTTCAGAGCTCAAGCAGGAAAAAAGGGGGAAAAAGAAAAAGGAAACCACTTTCTTAACAATTCCTGATCTTGCCAGGAACATACAGAAAAGAAAAAAAGAAGAAAAAGATATTAGCTGTGTGTAGTTGTTTGGTACATAAGTCCTTCGTAATTAAGGCTATTACTAAGGATTAAAAGATAATGTTATTCAGCATCTTGTGCTTGGGTAGCTGTATTTCTGGAAAAGTGTGGGAAAACATATTTTTAGCCATTGCGCATTTCTTTCAATGACCCTGCTTTGGATGGAGTTATTCCTGTTTGCCAGGTGGAGAAATGAGGGCATCCCAAGCTGCTACAGAACACACGAAGCTGTCGACAAGCCAGGATACCATGTACCCCAGAATTTGCCCGTGCTTCCCTGTCCTTGTGGTCTGTTTGGTCTCACATCCAGACACTTGCAAGTGTTCTTTCCCTCATACTCTGTGTGAGCCACAAGAACGAGTAAACCTTTGGAGAGGTCATCCAGATCATCAAAGCACTGGTCAGGGTTGTGTCATTTGGAATCAGTTGGCTCCACTCATGATGATATGAGCTAGGTCACCAGGATGTGCTATCTGTGAGCAAGCTGAGGTCGAGAATTGCACTTCTCCTGTCAGCATGCATCCCAGTCAGCTGCAGGCCTTGCTAGGATGTGGATGGGCAGGTCTCTGCTCCATGTCTTGTGCCTCTGTAGGTCTGGGCTGGGGCTGAGGATTCCATTTCGAGCAAGTTTCTGGTTAATGCTGCTGCTGGTCCAGGGACCACACTGAGAAAACATGAGTTTAGCTGCTAATTATATGGCACAGATTTATGGGGACAGAAGGCACATATGTGTGGAAAGGAGGAAGTCAATATAAACAGGTGTTTAGAGTTTGAGATGATTTTTATCCAGTAAACTTACAGGACCAGGCTAATTTCGAACAGTGAATTTCAGAGATAGAGACGAAGTGAATGGTTAAAGGGTTAAAAAGGAAGCAATAAAAGGTGGAGGGAAATGGGGTGCATGTGTGTGTGGAGAGAGAGAGACAGACAGACAGACAGAGAGATAGAGACAGAGAGAAAAAGAAAAATACAGAGAAAAAGATAAGAGAAAGACAAAGAGAGACAGAGAGACTGATTTAAAACCAAGAATCTTTGATAGCCAACTTACTAGATAAGAATAAAAGAGCAAATCGATAGCACAGTTTCCTGTTGTACACATATTAAGAATCATCAAACAATAAAAGGTCATTAGTTAGCTACTTAAATGTTTGCTGTGTTTCCCCTATGAAGGGCAATGATCATTTATCATCAC
Organism: Capromys pilorides; assembly: GCA_004027915.1. NCBI lineage: Eukaryota > Metazoa > Chordata > Mammalia > Rodentia > Capromyidae > Capromys > Capromys pilorides. The sequence continues at coordinate 12,219 of PVKN010022127.1, forward strand.
GGTTGAAGTCATTTAAAAACTTCTAAACACTCAGTTCCCCAAATCGGCTGTGCTGGAAGTCCTTACCTCTCCAAACAGAAACCAAGTGCTGGGACTTAAAAAAAATGTCTTTTATGCAAAACTCTAATAGGGAAGTACTATTTGAATGAAACTGTGGACTAGAGGTATTTTTCCAATCATGTAAATGTTAATTAAACAAAATCAATCACACAAATGTACTTTCCCTCATATCCCTGGCAAGAAGGGAGGGAGTTCCCCATTGCTTTGAAATGTCCTCTTCCCTTTTCTCTTTCTTTCTTTCTTTTTTTGAAATTTCACCTCACACTCTGTCTTTTTTTTTATTTATGCATTTCTAAGTGTTAAAAAAAAGTTCTGGAATGACAAGCATTATAGAGCAATGGTCAAAAAATAAATTACCCCAAGAACATTAAAGAAAACTCTTGCTTTAAGAAAATCATTTTCCTGCTTCAAATGTGGGACTGATGAAATTTTCAACCAGTGCTGTTTGAGGCATTAAATTGTTTATAGTGACACAGTGAAACAGTGTGATAATTATAAAGCAGCAGTCACTTGGGAGAGTAATGTTTCATCTCAGAGAGCCACAGAGCCCATTTTCAGAGGAGGTTCGATGCCACTCGGAGGCCATAGCAAGGAAGGACGTGGCAGCCGGCTTTTGTTGTCATGAGGTCCTGAATATTCATGACCTACGTGTGCACGGTCTCAGCACAATTTTGGAATGGGCCTCCTTTCTGCCCTACTCAGTTAAAAGTTGGAAGGAGTGCAGCTAGAGAAAGCGATGGCCAGCACATTTTTTATGAGCAAAATTTATGGAGTAATGTATCTACTTTTAGCATGACTATTGTTAAACCTGGAGATCAAGCAAAGTGACACTGAGTATATTGCTTTATCAATTGGATTCGTTCGAGTGAAAAATGCTGATCAGGCCATGTCTATCCCTTGGGTGCAGAAACCTTGCTTCAACTCTTGAATGGTCGATACATAAAAGTCAAATTCATTATAATTTGTAGCTTTTTTTTTCCCTTGAAGAAGCACGCAGTTCTCAGTACATCAATATCAACTCTTAAATCCACATTGGATGGAGAGGGTACAGCGCAGTAATTCAATCTCTTTACACTTAATATGGTCAGGAAGGGAGAATGAAAACAGCCTCTTGTAAAATGATGGAAAAAAACAGGATGCAATCTCTCTGATGGAGCAGTGCAAAGGAGTCATTTTACACCATCCGTTACCAGGGCAACAAAATACACTGAGCCCTATACATCTAACAGGTGACATTTTAGCTAAGAAATTGCTTCTTTGGTATTTTTTCTGTCTATGAAAAACAATGTTACCAGCATTTTCACTTGTCATGTACTATAGGGCAACATGTTCCTGCTGACAGACCCATAATGGAAAAATAGAGCAGTTAAATAGTATTACAGACTAACTTTTTGGTACATGTTAATATGCTCTTTAAAGAGATTCCAGATACTTGCAAACATCTTCAAAAGGGTCAGGGGGCTGGAAAATTCTGTGCTTGCCTAGGCATACAATGTACTTTGTAGATGAAGAGAAACTACTTAGCTCTATTAGCAAAATGTGGCATAAAGTCCTACAATGCTTTCTAAAAAGTAATTAATATAATTGTCTCATGCTATGAGTTCTAATTGCTTGGCGAACTCAACATTATGTTGGCTCCATAGCTTGTTCTTAATAGTAGCAAAAAATACTGAGGAAATCGTATCTTCGTGTAGAACAAGCCTTTTACTGATGATTCACTTCAAAAACAAAATGATGTTGAAAAGTAGGGAATGAGTATATTTTTAAAGAAATACTGAACCATTTTACATAACTTAAAGGCTAGCTAAATAGCTCAGTGGATTGAAGCACCTGCAAGCAGATGCAGGGGCTGGTGGAGGGAACCCTGGCCCTGCCATGCTGGTCCCGCCCCCCAGGGCATACTGAAAAGGCAATTCAGACTGGAGGTGGTGGGGCGGCCTGTCATCCTAGCTCCTGGGAGGTTGTAAACAGGCAGATCACTACCAATCTGACCTAGTAGTAGGACTCTGAACACCCTATGGAGCATCCTCCCAAATAAATAAATAAACAAACAAACAAAAATACACACAGAAAAAGAACTTAATATGTTTGTTTTATGTTCCTCCTCCATCCCAAATTATGTGGTGTGATCATGGGAAAATATTATTAGTGTCTTTCTTGGATTTTATTTTATGTGCAAAACTAAGGATTTTGCAATTGGTCAAGGTACTCTAGTTCTTCTAGACTTAGATTCTATGTAAAGTCATTCTACTCTGTAGCTGGACCATCATTTTATGTTTTCATGCTGTCCTGTTGGAGCCATGATGTGCAAGCACAAAAGTTCAGAACTGGGATAGAGTTGAGAGAAGGGTTCACCTGAATCTTTCCCTTTAGGGATCAAAGAACCAATGCCTGCAGAGATCAGAGAGCAATAGCAGTGAGATTAGAACCCAGGTCTCCTAACATTGGGGCCAGTATCATTTCAACTACTGTAGTTATTGTAATTACCACCATACATAATTTCAGTTACTTAAAAATCATTCAAATATGTATTGAGCCCTTGCTATAGGCTCAGGTTTCTGAGATTCTAAATCAAACAAAATCCATGACAACCTGCCAGAAATCAACAAGCAGGTGGGGTGATGGAATTCTAAGTAGAATATGACAAATGGTCATAAAAATATAATAAGAGCACTTTGGGAGATAAAGGTTGGAAAGCTGTTGTTTAAAATAAAGGCTGTTGGGGCTAGGGAGGTAGCTCCATGGCACAAGTGCCTGGCTGGCAAGTTCAAGGTTGTGAGTTTGAACCTTGTTCCCCCCAAAAAAATAAAAATAAATAATAAATAATTAAAAAATAAAATAAAACAAAGGCTGTATTTTAATGGTTAGTGATAAAATGTGTATTTAGCATGCACAAGGCCCTGAGTTTAATCCTTCGTGAACACACAAATCTTACACACACCACATAAGGATTTATCTAATGTATGCTGATCATGTGTCAATTTCTCCAGTATCATG
>PVKN010022128.1:5209-15366 GCA_004027915.1 Capromys pilorides
GAAAAGAAAGAAAGAAAAAGAAAAAGAGTACGAGTTATGTGTGGGGGCTGGGGAGATAGCTCAGTAGGATAAGTGCTTGCCTGGCAAGCACAAGGGCCTGAGTTCAATCCCTGGTTCTGAAAAAAAAAAAAAAAAAAAAGAGTTATGTGTGGTTTCTTTGAAGCTAGCATACTGTACCTACTGTGCATCTTAGCAGCCCCAGCATCCAATTTTCCTTTGATCTTTTCACATAAAGGAAGCAGTTGACAGCATCTATTGGCTGTTCGGAATTGCCAGCGTCACTGCTGGGACGGTTACTGAGCACGATATGGGTTGTTTGAAGGCAAACCCTGTGACGCTGCCGTATTGATGCATTGGATGAAACAGCTGCTAAAGTGGAGTAGCAGGCCTGTCGGGTCTGCAGCCTGGATTCACTGGACAATGCGATGATTCCTGTCCTCAGTGGGCAGGTGCGACTAATTAGTTGTTCATTTTTGGAATTTTCCTCTTAGTTCTTTAAGGCCATGGGTGGTCTTAGGTCATTGAAATTGTGCAAAGTTAAACCTCAGATGGGAGCAGATTATTGTATCCTATCATAGCTTGCATTCTTCCATATGAATTTTTTTTTTACTTTTGTTTATTGTGAATAGACATGTTTTAGCAAAAAAAAAAAAAAAATGCAAAAGAAAGTAAGGCAGAAACAACTAGCCAGACCCTGCCTCAATTAAAGAATGAAAGGGGCGGGGATGTTCTATATAGCCTTATTTGATTGAAGATCTTCTCCACTAAACTAAATTGAGACTTATTGTTGTTTTTGTCGTTGTTGTTGAGAGAGGGGGCCTTCCCATACTGCACAAGCTGGGTTTGAACTCCTGAGCATCAGCAGCCCTCCTGCCTCAGTCCCTCAACAATCTGGGATTACAAGTGGGAGCTGCCATACTTGGCTCAACAAATACCTACTGAAGAAATAAACAACATAGTGATTTCTCTTTTTTGCTTTTCAAAGTGTGCAGGATGGGCTAACAAACCTGTAAAGCAAATGTTTTCTAGTTAGTTACAAGTACTCAAAATCATTTTAATGGCATGAATTTTCCTTGAAACTGTAGTGTTCATGTAAAATTAAGCAAAACAGAAGAGTGTTGATGTCATAAAGCTGCACTATAAATCTGAGAATCAGAGAGCTGAGCATGGTAACACATGTGTGTAATCCTGGCTACTTGGAGTGCTAAAGCAGGAGGATGAAAGTTTGAGGTTAGCTTGGGCAACTAGCCAGACCCTGCCTCAATTAAAGAACGAAAGGGGCCAGGAATGTAGCCCCACAACTGTTAAAGATTTGAATGTTGGAGAAAATTTGAAATGAACCCCACATTCCTTAGATGGATCATCCTAACACAACAGCCACTAGTATATTAGTTTATTGTCTTTCTAGTAACTTCTCTTTTTATTAGAAGTTTAGAATTTATACTTATTTAGAATTTATTACATTTTTTCTGAGGTGGGTAGAGCTGGACCCAGGGCCTCATGAGCGGGAGCTAAGTGTTCTACCACTTAAAAAAAGAATAAAGCAAACATCTGGAACTCCCACACAACTACTATTATTATTATTATTATTATTATTATTATTATTATCATATTCAATAGGTATATTTAATGTATTTTCAACTCGGAATAGTTTCATAAGTCTGCAAATTCACCTTATTCAAATATCCAGTTCAGTGATTTTAGTACTTCCCCAGAATTGGTGCAGCCACACCATAGTCCACTTTTAGAACCTTCCCGTTGTCCCATGGCAAACATTAACACTCTGTGCCTCTTCTGGTCCTATTAAACACTAATCTACCTTCTATCTCTATGAATTTCCAGATTCTGGGCATTTAACATACATAGACTCATACTGGACTCAACAGTATTTATCCTTTTCCAGAGTGCTTTCTCTCACTAAACTCATCCATGCGGTAGCCTGTGTCAGCACTTCCTTTTTATTGTCAGGTAACAGTCCATCCCATGGGTTATATACCATATTTCATTTATCTCTTCATCAGTTGATGGCCAACTGAGTTTACAATTTTTTGGCTATTAGGAATAATGATGTTATGAACATTCATGTATAAGTTTTTGTGCAGATGTATGTTTTCATTTCTGTTTGGCACATAGCAGGAGTACAATTGCTGGATCCTATGGCTAAGTGTGTGCTTAATTTTTAAAAATTATGTATTTATTTGGTACATGGTATTGCTATGTGGCTCAAACTCATAGTGATCCTTCTGTCTCAGCCTCCCCAGTGATGGAATTACAGGCATGCACCACCCCACCAGGTTTTGGTGGCCAGCTCAGGCGCAGGGCCAGCATAGCATGCAGTACCTGGGATCAAACTCATGTCCTTGTGCTTGCCAGGCAGGCGCTTAGACCACCGAGCTATCTCTCTGGCCCTATGTTTAACTTTTTGAGGAACTATCAAACTGCTTTCCAAAGTAGCTACATTATTTCATATGCCCACTAGCTATCTATGAGGGGTAGGTACAGATTATCTTTATCTTTACTAGTACTTGTTACGGTTTGTTATTTTTAAAATCACCCTAATAGGGATATTGTGTTACTGTGGTTTTTATTTGTATTTCCCTGGTGGCTAAGGATCCTGCACATTTTTACATGCATTTATATTTACCTTCTGCAGAAAGTTTATCAGATCAGTTACCCATTTTATTCATAATTTTTTTATGTACTTAGTACAGGGTCTCACTATGTAGATCAGACTCATAGTGATTCTCCTGTTTAGAGCCTCCCAAGTGCTGGGATTGCAGATGTGTGCCACCATGCCTAGTCTCAATTGCCATCTCAGTGTGCCCTGGGGACGGAGTTAGTATGGCATGCCAGGGATCAAACCTGGGCCGCTGCACTCTATGTAACCAAGTGCTTTAGTCCACTGAGCTATCTGGCCAGCCTGTGTTTGCCTATTTTAATTGAGTTATCTTTTTCTCATTGAGAAATAGTTTCTAAATCAAATAATTAAATAATTTCTAATCAAATAATTTCTAAAAAATGAAAGGTGGGGGAAATGCTTAGAAATGTACCTGGCATTGGGCCGGCGAGATGGTTCAGTGGTCTAAAGCGCCTGCTTAGGAGGGCTCAGGCAACTGCGGGGACTGCAGTTCGATCCCCGGCACCACATGCTGCGCCAGCGCCACCACCAGGGCAGGCTGAGCCAGCCACAAAATGAATAAATAAAAAGAAACAAACAAACACAACAAGCAAACAAACAAATAAATAAATAAATAAAATTAGAAAAAAAAAAAGAAAGAAATGTACCTGGCACATGGTAAAAATTTAAGTAATGAAGTACCTATAAACAATGGGTTCAAAGACATCAGAATGATAGTTGTAACAAAGATAAACATTATGTCATTAAGCTATTATTTTATCTGCACAAATGTGTGTGTAAATTGGATTACACACAAATTGTATTTTTTACTGTCAATCTCACTCCAAAAATTTCAAAACTTACTATTCTGAGGAATCCACTTAGAACATGAATCACTAGGTTGTAGATTACACTGACATTACTTTCACTGTGTATATAGATCCAAGAGCTTGCTCCATAATACTGGGGTCCCCAGATCTCAAAAAACACTTTTCTATAGTTCCATTTTTCCATATTAAAACCTGACATGAAATGAGCTAAGGCTATTAAAAGTCTACATTTCTAGTATTTAGTAAGAATATTCACATTTCAGTGCAGAAAAAACCAACATGTTAATAACAGGAAGCTATTCGCAAGCCCACTGGCAACGGAAATGTAAAAATGATACCCATGCCTTTTACCTTTCAAACTAAATAAATTCTGGGACACATCTGGTTTCAAAGATTTTCAATAAAGGCTTCTAGACCTACACACCAAAGAGTTCTCCAGCTCAGCAGAACCAATTTACACTTCCACCTGCAGCATGGGACAGTTTGTGGGCCCACAGTCTGCCCAGACTTGATACTGTGAGACTCAAAACATTTCTGATCAGAGAAAAGACAGCTTGGTGCTGTCTCATTTGCATATTGCTCCTTACTGACAAGGATGATCCGATTTCCTTTGTGTGTTGGCCATTTGTGTCCTCTTCCAGGAGCTGTCCATTTACATGGCTGCCCAGCTTTTCAGTATTATTTCTTTAGTTCTACATTACTGGGGCTCTGACAATGAAACTACCAAAATATATATTTGGCATGCAGAGAAATTAGATCTCCAGGAAATGACAGATCTAAAGGTTTTGTAAGTTGGCTGAAAATCAAGATCCTTTTATCCTTGTCTTGCGTCCCCCTCCAATTGCAGAGACTTTTACAAGGTTCCGTGAGAAGTCTGAACCTGCCAAAGCAGAAACAAACAGCTCCGGTCGTGTTCTTGAGCTTTCATTAACTCAACTCAGCTGGCAGGAAGAAAGACCAAAGTCTGTCAGCACACCTGCACAGGCTTTCAGATGGCAGTATCGTCTTCCATGTGGAGCTTGTAAAGGAGCATTTTCTAGCCATCGTCTGTTCTGTGGTCCAAGCTGCTTTGTCCCGGGTCATTGCGTATTCTCCAGGCCCATGGAGTTCTTCTAAGCATCATTTGCTGTTCCTGTGACATTCTCCACTAGCCCCGTCCCTGCAGAAGAAAGGGTTTTGTGAGTCTGAGTCACATTTCTCCCATGATGTGTTTCTTCTTTTGTACATTGATAGAATTGCCTTTGTTTTCTATGTAATCTATTGTCAGTTCCTTCCAGGATACTTTGTGAGGGTGGTGGTGGAGGTGTATGCTGGGGAGGGGAGGTCCTTTATCCTGTTCTATAAACTTCAATACCATTCTCAAGTAAGTGAATTTTCAGTCTCCCCCACTTCTCTTCCCTCCCCTTTCCACCTCTCCCCCACTCCATTCTTCTGCCTTTCCCCAGTTAATGGTAGGAGAGAAATTAAGAGAATTCTAGTAAGGATGATGTCAGTCTCTCCCAGTACAAGTATTCAGGATTCACCATGTAAAATGAGCCAGGCATAAGGGCATATGCCTGTAATCCTAGCACTTTGGGAGGCAGGAGGATCATAAGTTCAAGTTTTGCCTGGGCAACTTAGTGAGACCTTACCTCAAAATTAAAAAAACAAACAAACGAACAAAAAACAGTCTGGGTGCCTTTGCATAGAGGCAGTGCATCTCTCACAAAATGATTAAAGTTGGAGTTCACTGAAGTTTCAGATGAATGCAGAACCCCCAAACCAGTTTATTTCACTTTAACATAGCTCAATGAATAGGTAAATATGTAGCTATTTTTAATCATTTAGCTTCAAGTACCTGACTGGCCCCTTCAATGATTAACTTTAAAAGGGAAATTCCTTCAGCTGGGAGGAAGGCTAGAACATCTCACAGGAAGTCATCTGCGCACTGACAGGAAGTCTCAGATGGAGGGCCTTCTGGAAGGTGCAGAGTTTGGCAGAAGGAAATACTGTGGCTTCCTCTTTCAGTGAAAATAGTGGAAAATTACAGAAAACTTAAAGTTCTTCTTAACCCCTGTATTGGTGGGGTTGTGGGTGAGATGGCTTTTTCTTGGCATGTCATTTATTGCTATATGTGTGCTTTTATATATATGTTACATATACTGTTGTTTACGTGCTCACCTGAGATGCAAGTGCGTGTTTACAGTACAGTCCTGTGTGGACTTGGTATATGTATACATAACATTATTTTTTAAAAGGTAGGTCTCACTGTATAATTCAGGCTGGCCTGGGCTTAGTATGTAATCCAGGCTGACCTCAAACTTACGGTGATCTTTCTGCCGCAGCCTCCTGATGCTGGGATTGCAGGTGTGCACCACCATGCCTGGCTCTGTACACAATCTCTCAATTCCTTTCATCCCTTTCCACCTTCCTTTCTCTCCCTCCATCTCTTGATTCCCATCCCTTATGCAAAAGATCTCCTTACTTCTCATAATCTCTTTTATTTTGCTCTTTTTTTTTTTTTGGAAAATTTTGGGGTTTTCATCTAAAAGAAACCATATGATATTTAAGTTTATGTGTCTGGTTTATTTTACTTAGGATGATGGTCTGAAGGTACATCCATTTTCCTACAAATGCAGAATATCTTTATAGTAAAGAGTAGTACTTCATTGTATATAAATAGCACATTTTCTTGATGGACATACAGGCCACTTCCAACGTTCAGCTATTACGAATCATGCTGCTATAAACACAAGAGTGCATGGATGGCTGTAATAGGATGTCTCTAACTACTTTAGGAAGACATCTAGAGGGGAATAGCTGGATCATATTGAATTTGTAGTTTTAGTTTTTTGACAAATCTCCACACTGATTTCTGTGGTGGTTGCCTAGGCTGAGTAGAACTCACTGGCTCAGTCTGTCCTGCCTCCCAAGTAGCTGGGATGATCGAGCATATCATCACCCCCAGCTACTATCCCCTCTTAGTTAGAATGAGTAGTTCATCACATGAGAAGAGTCCTTTATTGTTACCAATTGCTAAATAGAGCACTTTACAAGCTCAGCACACCCGTGAAGCAGACAGTGGGAGCTTCATTTTTCAATCTAGAAAACTCAAGAAGTGCTTTTTATTTAATTCGCCTAAGGGCCAATTCTGAGGCAGAGGATGGGGGTGGGATAAGCTATAGGTGGGTCTTTGGCAGAGATCACACCATAGGTGCCTTGGCATGTAGTGCACATGATTAAGACTGGCTGGGGAAAGTAGCGAGTTCTGGGAAGTGTGGCAAAGTGAAAAATCACAAACCTTCCCTTAAAAAGTAGCTGCCATCCAGGAGTGGTGACACACACCAGTAATCCCAGATACTTAGGAGGCTGAGGCAAATTTGAGGCTAGCCTGGGCAATTTAGCAAGACCCTGTAAAGACCTTGTCTCTAAGTTGAAATTTTAAAAGGGCTGGGGATATAGCTCAGTGTGAAGGACCTGGGTTCAATCCTCAATACTGCCAGTCATTTTTAGTCTATCACGTGGGAATATAAGGCTGGTGTTGCCAGTTGCTGACTTTTTAAGAGAAATTATCAACCCTGATAAGTCATAAATAATCTGCACTTCTTTTTAATCTTTTTTTTTTTTTTTAAATTTGGTACAGGGTCTTAGTACACAGTTCAGGCTCGTAGTGATCCTCCTGTCTTAGCCTCCCCAGTGCTGGGATTACAGGCTTGCACCACCATGCCCAATTTTGGTAACCGGCTTGGTGTGGAGCTGGCACAGCATGCGGCACTACCTTGTACTTTAAATGTCAGCAAACAATTCATATCAAATCTGAATAGGTGCTTTTGTCTCACAATAAATGGTGGGAGTGGGGGATTCATAGCACAGTGAATCTCAAAATACTGTGAAATGTAGAAACCACTAAGCCCTCCACATATATTAATTGAATCCTTGTCCCATCTCTGTGAGATTCTATGAGGATCTCCTGTGTGGAGGTGAAGATGTAACTCAGCAGCTTTCTCAGGACTGTCCAACCAGCAGGGAGCAGAGCCAAGACCCCGCCAGCTTTTGTGGGATGCCAACGTGAGCAGTGTCCAGAGTTGCAGAGACTCAAGAGAACTTCAAAGCTACTAAAATGGACTCAGGTCATATTATTCCTACACACAGGCAAGATCAAATAACGTCAGGGATAAAAATGTACATTTCCTGGATATCTAAGGTCTATAGACTAGCTCTGGGCTGTGTTAAGGTTTATTTTTAAATAATGCTTTTAAAAATTATAGTAAAATACATATAAAGTTTGCCACCTTAACATTAAGCATAGAGCACAGTACTGTGCAGTGCATCCACACTGTGTGCCAACCAATTCCAGACTTCATCTCTGAAGCTAAAACTTTGAGGCCATTAAAATAATAATTCTGCACCCCCCACCTTAGCCTCCAGGAACACAGCTCTACTTTCTGTCTCCGTGAATTGGCTTTTACAGGAAGCTCATATAGGTGGGGTCTTATAGTAGCTGTCCTTTTGTTCCATGTTGTAGCCCACGTGACAGACTTTCCTGCTTTTTCCAGGCTGAATAGTATTCTATCATGCAACTGTAGCACGTACTGCTCACCTGTTCATGGAAATACACTAGGGTTGTTTCTAGCATTTGGCATACGGGTGCACAGAGAGCTTTCTTTCAAGTCTTTGGGGTATGTTCCCAGCAGGAAGACTGCTGGATCACGTGGCAATGTAAGTGTAAATTTCTGAGGTGCTGCCCTACTTTTTTCACAGTATTGGCCCCATCTTCACATTCTGCTAATAGTGCAGTTTTCCCAACCTTCATCTTCACCAACATTTGTTTTCTGCGTGAGGTGCTCTCTCACTTGGTTCTTGCTTTGCATTTCCCTGTTCTATAAGACTGCTTACAATCTTTATTTGGCTTAAATTTTAAAAAGTGAAATAGAGTATTGTTTTAGTTACTTTTACTTGTTGCTGGGACAAATACCTGACACTCAAAATGAAGGAAGGAAAGGTTTATTTAGCTCACAGTTGCTGGAGGTTTCAGTCCATATTTGGCTGGCCCAAGGCTGAGTGGAACAGGGCAGAGCGCATCCAGTTCATGGCACCAGAACAACCAGGGGAGCAGAGAGCAACAGCCCTTTAAAAAGTCTCTTTGTGCTCAGTCACTCTGACATGGGCCCACTGTGCCCTAGGGTGGAACCAATCATACCCCAGGATGGGCCCTTGATCCTGCTCTAGGGAGGAGCCAGTCATATCCTAGGCAGGCCCAGGTCATGCTCCAGGGAGGAACCAATTGTACCCCATCAGTACTAAAACACATAATCCCAGTGGATCATGACTCATGTCTCAAACTCTAGAAGTCCCCGCCCCATGATTGCATGAGGCTTTGGAGGGACAACTAGACATAAACCATAACATTCTGCCCCTGGACCCCCAAAGTCTCATGCACATCCCTTTGTACAAAAGACATTTGAGTCCATCTGGAAGAGTTGCCAAAGTCCCAACAGTTTCAGCATTGCTGAAAAGTCCAAGTCCCAAGTCTCCAGGATCCAACACAAATTCTCAACTGTGAGCTCCTGTATAAAAGAAAAGTTAAGCATATCCAATATTCAAAGGTACAAGATAAATATTACCAACCCAAAAGTTGCAAACAACAGGGTAATACAAAACACTGGGACAAACACAAGTCCAAATGCCAGCAGGGAAAACATTAAATCCCACCGTTCCAACTGGAACATCCGAAGCAATCTGTGCTGAGTTGTGACCTCCAAAGGCCTTACACGGCTCCGCCCATATGGCTCTCTTGGTGGTAGTTTCCATAGCTTCTCTTTTAGGCCGGCTTTGCTCCCTCTTTGCATGATCCACGTTCCTAGCTTTTATAAACTTCTGGGGTTTCCACTGAATAGGCTTCTCACTCTCTGCTTCACACACTGCCCTCTCAGGGACACACTGACTGGCCTCCCAGGCCTTCTTCTGAAATTGAGGTGGAAGCCTTCTTAACCTCAGAACTCCTGTGTTCTGAATGCGCCTAAAACGAATGCCACACGGATGATGCCAAGGATTACTGCCAGCTGGAGCAGTAGCCAGGCTTCCTTCTCTCTTGGCTGTAAGGGTCAAGGGCTGAGATTGCTGAGAAACAAATTCTCCATGCTGGCACCATTTTGGAACCTGGTTTGGTCGCTGCCGCCATTCTGGTACTTGGGTTTCTGTGGCTTTCTTCTCAAGGCAAAGCCTCTCTCCTTTGTAATTCTGGGGCTGCAAAGGGTGGAGAGCTGCCACCTCTTGTGATGCCCTCAGGCCATCCTTTTGAGTCTCTGGTTCTTTCCCAGCAATGGAGATCCTTTTAGCTCCATCTTTGCAGTCCAAAGCTTTCCTGGTGTTTCCTTTCTGGCCAAACTCACATTTTAAATCATCCTGCTTGACTTTTTGCTCTTGATTCTTGACATAAATCTGGCTAAAAGCTGCCAATAACAACCATGCCACTGCCCCAATAGTTTGCTGCTTTGAAATATCTCTTGAAAGATTAATCAATCCGCCATGCTTAATCTTAGTCTTAGGCAATGTCTCTGGGAATGAGCAAAATTTCGACAGACTTTCAGCCAATCCATAGCACAAATCATCTGGAGTCCAACAACCAATGCTGTCCTTCTTAGCAGAAACCACCTCAACTTGGTCTTTACAGACTGGCCTTCTGTCAGTCTTCTGGTCTGAGTTCTGACCAGAATCTCCCCTACAGAGCA
>PVKN010022129.1:0-15267 GCA_004027915.1 Capromys pilorides
AAGTAAGCTCTGTCTGGGGTACTTAATAATAATAGTTTATTGTCTTTCTTGGCTTTTGTCTGTATAATATATATTAAGTATCTAACTTATAAACCTAAGTTGCAAATTTTCACCGGTGTACTGTTTCAGATTCACAGGATACTGTGTAAGACTCACTTTGTCAGTTACTAGTGAATCCTACTTAATATTCTCCTGAAGCAGAACTACTTTGTAAGTCGGAGACTTACTGTAAAAGAACAAAATGTATGTGTAATACCTGAGGACTGGCCAGATAGCTCAGCAGATTAAAGTTCCTGCTTAGGCGGATGCAGGGATCAGGGCTAGATCCCTGGTGTGCTGCGCCAGCGCTGCCCCCGGGGTGTGCTGAGACAGCCATTGAGATTGGGCCTGGGTGTGGTAGCGCATGCTTGTACTCCCAGCACTTGGGAGGCTGAAAACAGAAGGATCACTACGAATCTAGTCTGTGTAGTGAGACCGTATAGACTCTGTACTAAATACAAAAAAATAAAACCCTTGAATTTCTGTGAACATAGGATTGTCCTGCACTATTTTATGGATGTTTTTTCTCATGGTCACCTTTTCATTGACAAGCCGTTTTCTACTGTTAACTAACACGGTTTATGTTCGGTCTAGGCCTGGTGTTAAAGATGTTGTATAAGAAATCACACTCAGCAATATTTCTGTGGCGCGGGTGCAGTCATTGCAGTTCTCACAAATGAGAAACTGAGGCTAAGCAGCTTAGAGCTAGCAAGTGGAGAAGTTAGAATTCCAGCTCGGACACCCTGGCTTTTAAACTTCTCTGAGTTAGAATTCGACATAGGCTTTATAGGAAGACTGAAGACTTCTTGGGGACTTCCTGGCAGAGGCCAGTTCTGGGGGGTTTCATCTTTTCCTTCCTTCCTGAAGCAAGGAGGAAGATGAGCACGAGGTAGGCTGTCACTGAGCTGCTAAGACCCGGAAAGAAAGCGTGGCCGGACCCTGTCTTTTTCAGCTCTTGGCAGGCCATGCACTTTGAGATCTCAGACTAAAGCATGTTCTTCCTGGGCTATAATAGCATTTTCAGTTTACTGGAGAAACCATTCCAATATAAAATGGGACTGAGACAAGGTGCAAGACTGGGTTTAATATTTTCTGAGTGCATCTTATCCAGAAGAAGAGAATCTCGAGGCACTTTTTCATCTTATTCTACAGAGCTTTGGCCAGAGCCCCCTGGGCCACCGACTCCACCTCCCTTCCCCTTTCTTTTCCATCTCAGGACACTGACCCTGGCCCCAGATAACCCAGGGCTGGGTCCCAGGCATCACCAGGTCGTTTAGTCAGCAAGTCTTTGTGGAGCCCCAACCATGCAAAGCCCTGCTCTGGGCACCCTGGGAATGCTAGGATGGAAAGGAGGTTGGGGGGACACCAGCCACGTCAACAACTTGAAGCACATTCTGTACACCCTTGGCAACTGGCGCGAGCCCAGACTGGTTCAGCAGGAGAAGTGGGGTGCATGTGGTCTGGGGGAGCCCCAGCCACATCTTGATCAAGGATGTAACAGGATGCCAGCGACCTGGGAGGGACTCACTGCTTGTCTCTTCTTTTAGGAGCAGTTCCGAGAGGAGGAAGGAGAAGTCCCGGGATGCGGCGAGATGCCGGCGCAGCAAGGAGACGGAGGTCTTCTACGAGCTGGCTCATGAGCTGCCCCTGCCACACAGTGTGAGCTCCCACCTGGACAAGGCCTCCATCATGCGGCTGGCCATCAGCTTCCTGCGGACACACAAGCTCCTGTCATCAGGTGAGGCTGCAAGTCCCCAGGCCAGCGTGGGTGGGAGCTGTACCTACACTGCCACACATCCAGAGGCCCCAGGGCTCCAGTGATGCAGGCTCTGGCCCCAGACACCCCACTCTGCAAACGCCCACTCACAGTAAAGCCACGCACGGTCCACACTTTCTTCCTTTGTGTCCTTCTGCAGCATGCATTTACCATGCAAACTGGCAGGGGAAGAGACAAGGACAGGATGGGGCGAGAGCATGGACAGGGGACATGGGGATTCCAGGAGAGTAGCGAGCCAGCACAGCTCTGGTTGACTTGCCAGTGCTGTTGCATCTGGCCCGGAGACCCTTTTCCTGTGACAGCTGGCCTGCAGGAAGCACTCCGGTCTCAGCCTTCCGGTCCGCAGAGCTACTGGGCCCCTTCCACCTCTCACCTCTTTCTAGCCAGTTAGGCTGGCAGAAGATCGCTTGGTCTGCCAAAGCCCCGTTCTACACCTGCAAAATAGTTAGGTGCGTTCTGCACAGGGTCCCTGTGGGAATTGGTCAGGCTGGACCGGGTCCTGCTGGGCAGTGCTTGGCTGTGGACAGCCTCAGGGTCACCCTCCCTGGTCCTCTGCAGCCTCAGGTCCCAAAATGTTCTTTTCATCTCAGAAAGTGACTTTCTTCAAAAACCATTTCCTGTTAGTCCTGACCGGGAGGAGGCAGCCTGAGAGACTGCAGGGCTTCAGATGCTGTGTGACAGTCTCCTCCAGTTGGTTGGTTTTAGGAGGAAAACTGGCAGCACATGGCAGTGCCTGCCAGGGTGGACATGAGGGAGGCAGTGAGGGAGCGAGGGGGCCCTCGCGGCTGGTTTTCTGCTTTCTGGAGGGAGCGAGGTGCCTGGGGGACAAGTGCCTGCTGCCATCCTGTTATGACGCAGTCGTTCTGGGAAAGCAGCCCTGCTCGGAGGGGATCCAGTGAGGCAGGGCAGCCAGGCTGGCCAGCTGGTGCTATTCTGAGTCTGCGCACGGGAAGGATGCAGGGGAAGACCTTCAGAGAAGAGGACGGCGCTGTGGGCCGGGCCAGGCTGGAGGCTGAGCAGGGAGAACCTCCCTGAGGGGAGAACAGGCAGAGGGCGCTGCACCCCATGAGGCAGTCTCAGGTGCTGCAGAGAGAGACGCAGCAGCCGCCGAAGCTGGTTCTGGATGGAGGCTGAGCCCCAGCACAGGCGCCCCTGGGCCTTTTCCTTTTTCCCTTCTTTGGTGGTACTGGTTGGGATTGAACCCGTGCTAGCCAGCACTCTCCCAGCGAGCCACATCCCCCGCCCTTCTGTTTTGAGGCAGGGTCTTGCCAAGTTGCCAAAATGGGATCAAACATGTGCTCCTTCTGCCTCAACCTCCCGAGTAGCTGAGATCACAGGCGTGCGCACGGTGTCTGACCACTCCTTTTAAAGTGGTCGTCTTCCTAAAAAGCTGGTGGGGGAGCTGGGGAGATAGCTCTGTGGTCAAAGTACCTGCCTGGAGAGCACAAGGACCCGGGTTCAATCCCCGGTACTGTGTGCCATGCTGGCCCCCAGAACCCAGGTGTGCTGTGCTGGCCACTGAAACCGGGCATGGTGCCACACACCTGTAATCCCAGCACTAGGGAGGCTGAGACAGGATGATCACTATGAGTCTGAGCTGTATAGCGAGACTCTGTACTGAATGAATGAATGAATGAATGAATGAATGAATGAATGAATGAATTTTAAAAATCTGGAGACCCTGTTTGGTAGTGTTGGAGTCATATTTACATATGCATTAAGTAGGCAGCAGGAGATGTGGCGACCGGAGGGTGAGCCCTGCCTACACCCGTCCTTCCTTGCTATGGTGCTTGAAACTCTTCTCCCAGATACTAATTTCTTGGTGTAACTGTTGTTCCCTTCAGTGCTACCTCCATCCCTCTGTCCACCAGCAGAGAGCCCAAAAGCTAATGTATGAGTCCGTTACACCTCTGTGACTGCATTTAGTCTGAACATTTCTTTCTATTTCACAATAAGTGAGTTACAGGAATGCTAAGATTGCTGAAAGTCACACATTTAGACTAAATGTGCTCCTGGAACCCTGGGTCAAGAGGAAGACAGACACGATAAGGCATGAGGAGTCTATAAACATGGGCAGGTGGAGATGCTGACAGGGGGAGGGAGAACTGAGCGAGGCCAGCACTGGAGGTGGGCGGGCAGAAGATCCCCACCCACGCGCACCCGCTGCTGCCCTTCCTTCTGGTGCAGGGCCCGGTGGTCCCTGCTCACCCATCGGTGAGCCTGTTGTCTCAGTGGTTCCAAGCTTGGCTTGCAGGGGGCAACGCATCGGAATCTGGGGCCCCTGAGCACATCTCCCTGGGTGTGTGCCAGTGTGACCCTGTGGGTGCCACATAGGCAGGACCAGAGTGGCCTCAGCCGGAGTCACATGCCTCAGCTCTGGGGCTGTGGTGCCTTATGCAAGCCAGGGAGTGACCTGCCCTCTGGCCTGACTCACCCACTGTCCACCAGAACCCTCTGCCTGTCAGCTCTGGACCTCAGTGTCCTGAGGAGAGAAATAACAGAAAAGGATAAAAAGTTTCTACTCCAGGCCATCTGGTCCTGATGTCCTTGAAGGAGAAGTTCTCATAAAATGCACACAGCCAGGGAAGAAGGAGACAAGCGGCTTCTCAACTCCCACTCCACCCCACACCAGTTGGGAAAACTGTTTTTAGAAGTTATAGGCCGGGCTCTTTTTCTTTTCAAATCCTACCTTGCTATTTTTAATAGGTGGGGCATAATGAAAGGGGTCCAGGATGGGTGGGCAGATAGCCCTGTGTTTGCATCTCTCTATATATATCTCTCTGTCTCTCTGTCTCTCTATATCTCTCTATCTCTGTCTCTGTCTCTCTGTCTGTCTCTCTCTATCTCTGTCTGTCTATCTCTCTCCCACCAACCTAAACATTTCTTTCTTTGAACTTACTTTATTCATTGGCATAGAAACTAGACTAGTGGCGTACCCCCAACACTGCTAGACAAGCTGATATAAAAGACCTTATCCTCTTGCCTACCCAATAAGTTATAGCTTAGAAATAAAAATGATTAGGAACAGGAACACTGATTGATGGCAAACAGAAAAGGCTTCTGGAGAAATGATGTAGGAGAAATTTCAGGGGACATTGTAACGATTCTAGTGTGTACATTTCAGCAATCCCTATCAAAATGCAAGGCTGCCAGGCTTTTCCAGCTCAAAACAAACCACAAGTTCATTTTTTAAGCATTTCTGACCAAGGTGAGCGAGCCCCAGGGTTGTCTCCCTTTTATACTAGGAAATAACTGGTTGCATAGCTCACAGTTCAAAAGGCTAAAAAATACCAGCTTTGGCTTCAGAAAAGTTTCTTCTTTACTTAGTAACATGCTTCCCTTTGATTTTCACAGTAGGCTGTTGTGTGTGGGAATGTTGGAGAGGAAGCCTCAACACTGAGAAACTCAGGCTGTGGGTCGGGGCCTCTGATTGAGATTCATATCACAGGAAGCAAACTGAAACAATAGCTTTATGATATTCGCTTCCACGCTGGGCCGAGGACAGAACGCGCTCTGCCGGGAAAGTTGATGGAAATGGCACTTGATTGTCTTAAATCCTCTTTCAAGATGAGCCCTATGCACTGTGGCCAGAGAAAGGGTCACTTCTGCACTCTGATGCTTTAAATAGCAGTGATTGCCCAGAGCATGTCCCTCGCCCTCAACTCACTCAGGGCTTCCCCAGCCTCATGCCCGATGAGGTCAGATTCGTTCTACGTAGGACGGGAGGTCCACAGAAGCAGGTGTCTCAAGGGAAATGTCAGGTTTATTTTTGATTCTTGCCATTTGCCTGGTGAGGATGTAGTCTTCGCAGGAGATTATGATTTCCTGCTCTCTTGACGACTAAGGGAAAGACATTCAAATGTGGGGAGAAATGCTTTGCAAGTTTTTATTATAAGCTTTCTGTGCAGGAAGAGCAGGATGGAGGGAACAAACCCATAGGAGCAGGTAGGGTTTCTGGTGCCCTCTTCTGCCCTGCTCTCAGACTTCATTTCCCTGGCCTTCAACCTTGTTTTTTACTTTCCCACCCCTGGCCCCACCTACAATCCAAATCAAGACCTTTTTCTGTACTGTTTGGAAGAAAGGCAGGAAGCTGCTTCGTGGCTGAATGGCTGAGAGCCACTCTTCCAGGAACTCTAGCCTTATTCAGACCAGTCCTCTAACTTCAGCAAAAAAGCCAGGTCCATCAACTGGCTTATGCCAAAGCCAGCCCCGTGCTAGATCTCAGGAAAAGTAATACAGAGGTAAGATAGAAACAGCAAAGACTGGGCGTGGTGATGCACACCTGTGATCCCAGCGCTGGGGAGGCTGAGACAGGAGGATCGCCATGAGTTTGAGCTGCATAGTGAGACCCTGTACCAAGTACGTAAAATTTAAAAAAAAGAAAAAGCAGATACACAGTGACTGTGGGTCTGCAGTAGTACACTCGCTGGGCGTCCCTGGGACCAGGAAAGGTAGACAAGGCACCACCTTCTGTCACAGGGCTGACCACCCCTGGGGTCTACAGTGAGGCTAAGGACTCTGAGAGTAATTCCAAACCTCTTCCTCTTAGTGTGGCTGGCACAGCAGGCCGGGCTGGAGGTAGTGGCCTTTGGAGGAGCTGGGAGCACAGGAGAGAGGCACCCCTTTAGGAAAAGCCTCTGGTAGGAAAGAGGCCGCCATGGTAACCTCCCCGGGCAAGCACATCTGAATGCGACCCTGGTGGAGGAAGAGCGGTGCTAGCATCCTGTCCAGCAGCCCCACGAGGATGGTGGGGCCCAGGGATCTTTTCAGGAGGTGCCCACGGTGTGCACGCCAGGTGGTGCCCATGAGAAAGGAGTGGTGCTTCCTGGGCCAGTGTTCTTTTCTTTCTTTCTTTCTTTTTTTTTTTTTCTTTTCGTATTTTAGGGAAGTGTCTACAAAATGTTCAGGGTCTCACTACTAGACTGGACTCCTAGTCATCTGCCAGTTTACAGCCTTCCAGGAGCTGGCATTACAGGGGCACTACCACACCCAGTCTCCATTGCCATGTTAGCATGCCCCAGGGGTGGGGCTGGGACAGCAGGCCTGGGGATTGAACCCCTGGGCCCTTTGCCTGCTGGCATGTGTTTTAATCTGCTGAGTTATTTGGCCAGCCCTCAGAGCCAGTATCCCGTTGCACATACACACACACACACACACACACACTGGCTGCAGGTGTCCCCAAGGCCTGTTTATGGGGCTGCTTTTAGTGATGAAGAATCGTGTCATGCTCCCTAGGCCTGGGGTGCTCCCTCTCAGCTGAGAGCTCCCACTCAGACTCCTATCCCTCCTCTTTGGGGTCGAATCCTACAGGGTCCCAGGAAGCGAGAACTGAGACTGGCACCCAAGATGACCCAGAGCCCCAGCTGGCCTGTAGGGGCACCTCCTGGGGACTCCTTGCTTTCACCTGTGCCAAGGGTCCAGTCTTCATTGTTGTGTCACCATGGGGCCTTCCCCACCCACTGTGGATTCCTTGAGGAGCCATGATTGCTCTCACACTCTCAGCAGCTCTCACTCGCTCTCCGATCTTGTCATGAGTGACACTCAGAGATCAACTACTCTGTGCCTGGCACAGAGCAGATTCACAGCAGAAGCTCAATAGCACTGGATGGAGTGAGTGTTTCTCTCCTCCTGCCCAATGCCAAGGGCAGGAAACTCATGGTACACCAAGGAAAGACCTGGTGGTCACAGGGAAAAGACAGTGTGTCCTTGGCAAAGATGTGACCAGAGCTTCCAAGCCCTGGGGAAGCACCTGCTTGCTGGCTCCAGGCTGCGAGTGACCAGATGGGGCTCCTTCTAGTGCTCCCCAGAGGATAAGCAGGTGCCGTGAGAGTGCACAGTTCCTTAGGAGAAAGAGGCCTTGCCCAGCTCTGCTACCCCCAGGTCCCTGGGGGCCACCTGCTGGCTTCTTGCCCTCCTAGCCATTGTGACCTCGGTTCTAAGACATTCTGTTGCCCTTCGTGGCCCCAGAGCACCCCATCCCTCCTTCTCACCCAAAGCCACTGGCCCACTGGCACAGCCAGTTTCACCTCCCCCGGGAAACCAGTTGGGCATCGCTGGAACTGTTAAAAACAGGAAATTTTAAGCAGAACTATTTCCTGTAGATCTAGTTAACCCAAATAAGTTGTCTTGGGATTACTCCAGATTTTGAAGTCAGTATAACCACTGAGATCAAAGAAATTGAAGAGAAAATATCTTCTCTACAGGCCTGAAAACACAGGGCTGGCCTCTGGCTGTCCAGAGAAAGCAGCCTCCTCGCTATCTGGCATGACTTAGAAGGGGCTGCAGATCTCACCTTGGCCACTCACCTAGTCAGCTGCTCCCTGCCCAGGTGGCTGGTTTTCCCCCATGGGGGTCCCTTGTAGGATTTGGAGCTGAGGCCATGGTGTTGGTTCTAGGAACAAGAGCACCCAGGTAACCTAGGCCCTTAGAGCCAAGCCCAGTCCCAGCTCTGCCTGAGATGCCCTCAGTCGGGACCCCTGCAGATGAGTCTTCTCCAGGACCAGCCTCATGGGTACACTGGTGCTATCTTGGAAGGCTGCCCACATAGAAGGGACTTGGCTTTGATTTTTCAGACAAGAAGACTCACGTACTTACTTGACACCGGACTCTGAAAATTATGTAATCCTAGGCCTAGAAATCTTTGGTTCAGCCAGCTCTCCGGGTGGCCCTGATATACCCATTTAGTGAGGCTGTTGTCATCTTTCCTGCTTCAGTGTGAATGGTACCTGGGAAGGCTAATGTTAGCAGCCTCAGCTTCATCTGTCCCACCAGCTAGCTAGCAGAAAAAGAGCAGACTGTCCATCAGCAGAGACCCCAGCAGGGGTGGGGTGGGAGTGAGGGCACAGTAAGGCTGTGGTCATACGGTCCTCTCTGCTTCCCTCTGGGGATTACTTGCAAGTGTGTGAAGTGAAGGAATTGCCCCTTACTGGGGTCCACCATCTTGGTAACCCGAAGGAAGGCCACTGCTCCATCCTGCACACTTGACGGTGAAGGCCATCTAGTCCCTGCTTGGACATCCCTCTGTTCCTCTGCAGAAAGGGCAGCAGCATCCGGGACTTTGGCATGTTCTCTGGTCCTGTGTCCTACAAGAGACTGGTCCCCAAAGGTGTCAGGAAAAATATTGCCACATTTGCATCTATCCTTGGGCTTACATTCAAAGGCTCGCAGAGAAAGGGAATTGAAGAAATCCACTTCTCTTGCAGAAAGACCTTGGTCACCACGATACAGCGGTCAGGTGCCAGGTGGCCTGAGGATCGCATTCCATCTTACATTCCCTAGAGGAGTCTCCATTTAAAAGACTCCTTTTGGTGACACGAACGTGAACTATTTATAAGTGACAAGCTCCTCTCAAGCTCTCTTGTTCTGAAAATCAAGGGAAGGCTGTTTGAGTTGATGCCTGGTAGGTACAGATTCTTCTAGGGATGTAGAGTGTGTCAAGGATGCAAGAGAAAGCTGGCTGAAGTAACATCTGTGGTCCGAGGATAACACAGGGCTGGGGCCTGAGAAGGTGTTTTGTCTGGGGAAGAACCGAATCTGTGTTGCACAGATAGCAGAACTGTGCTTGGTGGGCCAGGTACTCCCAAGTACATGGTTTGACAACCTCCTCTGCAGCCTGCCAGCCATGCAGTTGCTTCCCTACTGTTTTATACTTCTAAGCAGCACTATTTTTGAGACCCTCAGCAGGGCTATTGCCAGGTAACCTCAAGCCCCTCAGGGCCTGCCGTGTAGCGGTACCTGCCCAGTACCTGCTGCAGAGGTGTGCGGTAGATGCTGAGGGGCTAGCCCCATTTTGAGGTGCCACACTGTGTTCCATTGAGGTGAGGCTCCAGCAGGCCCTGAACTGACTTCAGCAGCTCCATCCCTGAGGGTGGAACAGGGACCCGCCGCCTGGGCTCTGGAAGAGAGCTTGCACCAAGTGTCCCAGTGCCCAACCTGAAGAACTATCTCTTTTCATTTATAGAATGAAGTCACCCCTTTTTCATCCGAGTCTCCCCAGTTTCCCTTCTTTGGGAGTTATCTCACCCCAGAGCAGCCCCTCTTCCTTGCGAAGCACTTTCTCTACCTCCTCCCTGGACACCCAGCTGTGAGGTCTCGAATCTCTACAAAGCTTTGCGTCTCCGTGTGTTACATTGTCCCCACCTTGGCTTTGAGCAGTTTGAGGGCAGTGACAGTATTTTAGAGGGAAGAGATGAGAGAAAAACTTTCATTTATTTGGTCTTATTTTAGGCATTTTAGATACTTGCTTCACCCTGTAATTCAAAGAGACAAAAATTATTATTATCCCCGTTTCAGTGATAGGTAACTGATGCTTGGCGAGGCTGTTACTTACCCATGTTGTCGTAGCCTAGTAGGAGGCTGAGGCAGGCAAGGACACTCGCGTGGGAGTCTTCTGCCATGGAAATGGCCGGATGTGGCTTCTGGATTCCATTTCTGGCTCATGTTGGCTTTCCCACCTGTCTGGCCTTAGCGAATGGCTTAACCTTTCTAAGCCTCTTTGCTGTAAAGACAATAGGATGCTTTGGACACTGCCGCAGGGGGCAGTTGCCACACATACCCGAGCAGTGGGCACTTCCATTCCCGCTGTTTCAGGGACTGCTGTTCCACCCATGGCTGCCATTACCGCCATTGCTGCCAGCACCCCAAGCACTGTTCCACCACAGCTACGCTGTCCTCAAGCCTGTTGGGCTGTGCTGTAGAGCGGTGCCCGCCTGGTGCCTGCTGCATAGGGCTGTGGCCGACCCTGAGGGGGCTGGCAGCGTGCATCGCCTTAGGCCCTGGGCGACCTCTGTCCCGCCAGCCATGTCAGTTTTAACACCCAATTCACGCACGCTTCCCAACACCCTCTTTCCAGTTTGCTCTGAGAGTGAATCTGAGGTGGAGGCTGACCAGCAGATGGATAACTTGTACCTGAAAGCTTTGGAGGGCTTCATCGCTGTGGTGACCCAAGATGGTGACATGATCTTTCTGTCAGAAAACATCAGCAAGTTCATGGGACTCACCCAGGTAACACTTTTCTTAACCTCTTTCAGAAAGAGAAACATGTTTCCACTATGGGGTAGAAATTAGGGAAAAGTGCTGGGCACAGTGCCCCTTGATGTATGCCTGCAGTGCCCACCCTGACCCTCACCGTCCCCATGCCACAAGCGCCAGGAACACACACCCACTCCCTGGCACTGGGTCTGCCGTGCCTTGGCCATCAGGTAGGTTGTTCTTGGCTGACTAGGCCCACAGAACACCCCTCAGGAATCAGGTACCCTGTCACATCAATTGTCCTGGTCATAATGGTATGGCTGGGGGCTGGGCCCGGCCCTGAGACTCCGTAGGGATGTTCTGGGGCCGTCATCCCCTTGTCTCCAAGTCTGGAAGGTGTCTCAGGTTGCTCACTGCATGTTAGGAGTAACAGTGCAAAACCTTGTTTCTGAAACAGGTAGAGCTAACAGGACACAGTATCTTTGACTTCACTCATCCCTGTGACCACGAGGAGATCCGTGAGAACCTGACTCTCAAAAATGGTACAGTGTTCTCCTGGGTTTACTTCCTTCTTATCCCCCCAGGGGAGGGCACTCACCTTCCCTCTGTGTACAAGCAGAGGAGAGGTGGCTCGTGGCTCGTGGCCCGTGGTGAAGCCAGGAGCAGCTGCCACCTTAGAGGTGGACTCTCCCTGCAGGCCTGCAGCCTAAGAGATGCCGTGGTGGGCAGGTGGTGGGCAGAAGGGCCGGTGCTCAGGAAACTTCCTGAGGGCCCCGTGCGAGGTATGAGCACCACCCAGCTGGCCCCTCCACCCTCGTTGCAGCCTGCCTGCGCCCTCTGTCAGGCCTTCGAAGCTTTGAAGCTTGACAGCTCTTGCCCCTCCCCCACCATGCCTGACCCATCCCCCAGCCCTGCGCCCACGGCCTCAGCTGCCTGACGCCTGGCATACACAAGCAAGGGAACATTCCACGGCTTGTCAGGGTCTTGGAAGTCTGCTGCGTGGCCTGCTGGTTCCCGGTGGAGGAGCTAGCAGCCTTTCCAAGGCATTCCCCAATGCAGAGTCCTCTTACGGGGCTGTTCCAGAAACACAGACCCCTGATTTCTTAGATTTAGCTTCACCACTAATGAGTCAGTCAGGTCTGACTCCGTGACCTGAAACAAGTACCTCAGTGCTGCCTTTCTTGGAATCTTTCTTTTCAAACTGCTGGTGGCAGCGAGCTAGGCAAAATCTAGGAACTGCCAGCTCTCCACGCAGCAGCCCGTCCTTATCAGGGTAGCACTGTAGATCTCTTGGTACACGCTTGGGGATCTGGGATCGGTCACCTTCTGGGAATCATCAGATCCTCAATGAAAGTGCCAGCCTATGGGTGGATCCTGACCCAGAAGCAGAGAGTTGGCTTGAGCTCCTGGGGGCTAAGAAGGCCATGAGGAAGATTGTGGAAGGCTTGGAGGGTGGGCAGAGGCCTGGAGATTTATCCTACAAGCATTGGGGAACAGTGTAAGGTTCTCGAACAGGGGTAGGACGACATTCTTGGAGCTATGTCTGGAAAGCGTAACTGGATATCAGAATGAGCAGAGTCTAGATGTTAACAAGTTAGGAATCCACACTCACAACCCAAGGGGACCACCATAGTGAGTCCCTCTGAACACCTCAGCCCTACTCATGAAGCAGCCTACGAAGGTGGCAACCCAACCCTACAGCCCAAGAAGCAGGTATATATTTCATTATATACGGAATCCACATATGAAAGTTTTCAATTAAAAACTGCTCAAATACTTTAAATACGAGAAAGAGTCTTCTATCAGTAGGGAGGAATAGTGTCTTCACAACCAAAGCCTTCACCCTTTAGATTGTCACGTACTGAGGCTCCCTGAAGGGCATCTCGTTTCAGTTCTAGGGTACCAGCATGGCTTTGTCACATAACTCTTCAGCAGTGTGTCAGAAACCAAGGTCCTTTGAGGCCCGGGTGCAGGGCCTGGTGGCTCTGTCTGGGGAGGAGTGTAATTGTGGGGAGCCAGAGAGCAGATTCTTCTGAGATGCTGGAGAAGGGGCTGCGCTGCAGCTGCAGACAGGCCGGAGGCGGGAAGCCGTCACTAGCCCGCAGGCCGGCTGGAGCTCGGTGCTCAGACCGGCCCAGCCTCTGGGTCTCGTGCATGCTGACAGCTGGAAAATGGAACAAATGAGCCATCCCGAGAAGCTAATTCAGCTGGTCCTGTTCCCACTCTCCCCGCTCCCCATCCAGGCTCTGGCTTTGGAAAGAAAGGCAAAGACCTGTCCACAGAGCGGGACTTCTTCATGAGAATGAAGTGCACGGTCACCAACAGAGGGCGGACTGTCAACCTGAAGTCGGCCACCTGGAAGGTAGGCGGGAGGAAGCCAGGCCTGCGGGGAGTCCCAGGCGTGGGCAGCCCCAGGCCTGACCTCGGCTCCCCTCTGCTGCCGGCCCCCAGGTCTTGCACTGCACCGGCCAGGTGAAAGTCTACAACAGCCGCCCTCCGCACGGCGGCCTCTGCAGCCTCAAGGAGCCGCTGCTGTCCTGCCTCATCGTCATGTGCGAGCCGATCCAGCACCCATCACACATGGACATCCCCCTGGACAGCAAGACCTTCCTGAGCCGCCACAGCATGGACATGAAGTTCACCTACTGTGATGACAGGTGAGGCGGGGGTGGGGCATGCGGAGTGTGGATCTCGCCTGCCTGGGGTATGGTCACGCCTGCGATCAAGGGAAGGGGTGGGCACGTGAGCAGTGTGCTGCCACGTGGATGCGTGTGGGCCCGTGGTCTGGTTCGCTGCATCAGTGGACCTCAGAAGCGTCCAATACCACATGGGGTGATCTCCGCAGAGGCAGCCTCAGGGTCTGCAAAGCTGTTCTGGTGTACAGCTGGTATCGTGGCAGAGGCCTGCTTCTCCGTGTATGCTCCAGGCCTCTAAGACGAGGGCCAGAGACTGCACCAGTGCTCTGGATTTGGAGGCCAGCCAGGGCACCAGGTTCGGGCCTGGAAATGGACCCCTGGCTGGCTGGCTTCCCCGTGTCCTCACCCGTGGCTGCCAGTGCTGCTCCCCAGCCTCAGCCCTTCTGCGTGCTGCTGGGAGCACTCTGGCCACCGTCCAGCCTACTTGCGCTCCCCCACCTTGGTTGAAGTTGCCGGGAGCTCGCTGAAGAGTGTGCCGGGAAGCCATGGCTCCTCCAGGTGTAGCTGAAGCTGAGGTGGTGACGCGGTGAGGAGGCTGGGGTGGTCCTCAGTGAGGCGAGGCGACACCATGGCTTCTCACCCTGGCTTCCCTGCACGGGGCCCGATAGTCAGGAGGGGGAGGCGACGGGCAGGGAGAGTAGACATGAATGCCACCGCACCTCGTTGTCTGGGGCCCCCACGAGTGCCCTTGAGGAGCATCTCAGCCAGGCTGATCCCTGCTTTTTGCAATACGCAGAGGTGTCTTTCTGCCACCCCAAGCCCTGCCACTCCTCTCCACAATAGCCGCCTTTTGGGCCGGTTCCTCAGGGCCACTGTAGGATGCTGCCCTGGCTGGGAAAGCACTCGGAGGAGGATGGACGGGAGGCCTCGGGCCGCAGCTTCCGTCTGTGTGCGGCCTCCCCAGAGCAGGTGCTCCCGGCTAGGCTCGGCAACAAGCTCATGCTGGAGGCCTGGGCCCAGCACAGGAAGGAAAGCTCACCAGCAAGAAGCCGCCCTGTCCTCCCCACCAGTGGGAAGGGAGGCCCCTCCTGGCCTGGTGAGGCAGTCACTCTGCCCTGGCCTTCTGTCGTCACTGGGCGGCCTGGGGCAGCTGGTGTCCTCACAGTGTGATCCTGCTTTCCAGGTTAGGCTCAGTCTGCCTGCTTTGATTCTAAACTGACCTCAGGTGGGTGGTTGGCCCCTTCTTGGAATTGCCCCGCCATTCGTGGCACAGTGTCAGAAGTTTTGTACAAGCACCCTTGGGGTGTCCCTGTCCCCAAGTTCTGACCACAGTGAGCCACAGACTGGAGCCTCTGGGAGGTGGTGAGCAGTGGGCTGAGGGAAAGTACACTCCAACCTCAGAGGCTGGAACGGTGCTGTCGGAGGCTTTGGTCCTGGAACTCTGACACAGCTAGCGTCTGCTGTGGCTGGGCAGTTGTCAGTGCTGTGTCTCTGGTTACCGTGATGATGGTGGGGCTAAGTGAGGAGAAACACTGCCCCAAAGGCCACCCCGGGAAGCCTGCTCCGGGCGAGCTCCTTGTACTGCGTGGGCATTCTGGGCAGAAGATGGCCCTGTGAGTCCCCCTCCCCCACATCCCCGGTCTTCTGGGATGACTGGCGGCCCACTGTGTGGCCTGGGTGGTCCTGGCTTTGGGGCTAATGAGTGGTCTGGGCCCCTCGCTGTGTCAGCTGGGAGCAGCTGAGGGTGCAAGGCAGGTCTTGCCATCCCAGAAAAGAGCTTGCTCTCCCTAGAAAAGAACAAAGAGAGGATTTTGGTTTTTAAACATGCCCAATACTTAGATTTTT
>PVKN010022130.1:0-15226 GCA_004027915.1 Capromys pilorides
CCCAGCAGCTAGTGAGAGCCAGAGACCTACTGCCATCACCAGGCAAGGCAGCTTAGCCCTCAGCCTCCACTCCAGCAAAGCCTACAGATGACTGCAGCTACGGCAGACACTTTGAAATTGTCGGAAAAGCCCCGACCCGGAAGTACTCACTAAGTAGCTTCTGGATTCCTGGCACAAAGTAACTGAGATAACAAGAATTGTTTAGTAAGTGTTTTTTTACAAAACTACTGAGTTTTAAAATAATTCATCATGAGGCATTGAGCTAAAAGTTAGCCAGAGTTACTCTCTGCTGCTTGCAACAAAAGAACCCTGACTAATATAGTGTGTAAGTTATGTGGTATAGGACGTAGCAAGCCTTCAATACATGGTAGCGATTACTACCACTGTAACAAAGTAAAACAAATTTTTTTGTATCTCCAGAGGAAGATCCAGACTTAATGGGAGAAAGTTGTAGGGAGATAGAATTCAACCCAATAAAAGGAAAAGAATAATTCCAACAATTAAATTAGAAACAGAGGGCATTTTACCTAGTCAGTTAATGAACTCCCCCTGCTTCAAAGGACTCCAGGAGGGACTTATGGATGCTGAAGAATAAATTCTTGCTGGGTGGAACACTGAACTAACCAAACTCTTGGTATCTCCTAGCTTGGAGATTCTGTCATTTTACAGTTCAATGTGGCCAACAGATGCTTGCCTAACGCTATCGTATCCAACCTCTCCCATTTCTTGGGGCCACCAGCCCAAAGATGAGTCATCAGAAAAGACTGAGAGAGAAAAGGAAATGAAGTAGGAGAATTTATGAGAAGTGGACCCGCGCGCCCAGCCAGAATAAGATTCCTATATCAAAGGAGAGGTCTCAAAACCTTCCAAGGAGTAGCAACTTAGGAAGCAACAATCTTCGGGTAAAAAGAGGCTTTGAAACTGATAGAATCATGGGTTAATGAGAAATTTACAAAGAATAAAAGCAAGCATAGGATCCTTGAATGAGGCTGCAGAGTTTTGGCAACTCGGTCCCTGTAGATGAGTGGGAAGAGCAGCCAGGAGTCTTCCAGTGGTGCAGGCGGGCAATGACTGAAGCATGAGCTGGAACTTTGGCAGGGGCCACAGTCAAATCGATCTGAATTCCACAGAGGTTAAATGAATTAGTATGGCAAGAGTGCAGTAATTACAGTTGAGAACAGCTCCACTCATGTTTGGGGAGTTCTGTGAGCAAACTTGACTTCCTTTGGAAAATATGAAGGCATTGATTGCCAGGGTGTCTCCAGCCAAAATCAGAAGGCTGCAGCAAGAGAGCTGAGCCAAGAGCCAGAAGCAGGAAGAACTCAGAACCCAATTATAGCAATTATTACTAGGATAGGAAATGCCTACTGCGTTCTTTCTATTTTTTTAGTTTATTTTATGTACTTAGCACAGGGTCTACAGGGTCTCACCACACGGATCAGACTCATAGCAATCCTCCTGTTTTCAGCCTTCCAAGCTCTGGGATTACAGGTAGGCACCACCACGCCCAGTCTCAATCCTGTCTCAGTGTGCCCTGAGGGTGGTGGTGGGGCCAGCATGGCAGGCCAGGGATTGAACCCCAGCCCCTGCGCTCTGTCTAAGCAGGTGCTTTAGTCTGCTGAGGTATCTGGCCAGCCCTGTTTTCTTTCTAAAAGGAGAAAATATTTATCATGGATATATATATTCTTCCAGTGGTGACGGAATAAGCTTCCAGGGCAAGGTGTGTAAGGTGCATGTGCCTTCCCTTAGCTTGCCTGCACGGCTGGCTCATTCTTTCAGAGCCCCACATTTCCTTTCAGCTGAATTCCCTTCCAGGAAGAAGGTTTTCTAGTCACCAGTTGTGATTATGGTATTTTCACAGAGGCACAGCTATAGAGCGTTTAGGATTTAGGTAATGTTTGGAGTGGCCCAATGTTAAAGAACACCCTGGTGGTCATAAATTATGTCCTCACAGCTCACATCTGGAGACTCAGGAGCCCCTGGAGGTTTTTCTAGTTCTGTCCCCTGAGGCTGCATGCAGAACAGTCTGGAAAAACTGGAGAAGATATGCCAGAGATCTGCTCAGTTTGGACAAAGATCTCCCAACTGGGAAATAAGGGACATTTTTATCCTTGCTTGGGCCATCGGCACTGCGATGACTGTGCTGTTTGTTGTGCGGTATAGTTGTTAAATGACAGGAAGGAAATGCAGATGGAGGGGGAGGTTGTGATACAATGTTTAAATGCGGCAAGAAATTTACCCTATAACACCATTGTGAAAGTTTTCATCAAGTTGATTTGTGATACCCCCTGGTCTACTGTGACATAGTCCTAGAGTGTATGTCATAAAGCCCACATGCTGTCAAAGCGCACCATCACTGCTGGTGGGTCATTTGAAGCCATAAAGCCCACTGAAGTGGCTACGTGCCATTATGGGTCAACTGAACCTAAGATCCTGCTACTCCAGCTCTATGCTCCTTCTCCAACTTATGCTGAGAAGACCAGGAATCTCAAGGAAGGAGGTTTTTAGTGATTAAAAAAGAGAACAAAAAAAAAAAAAAAAAAAAAAAAAAAAAAAAAAAAAAAAAACAAAGGAGATCAGAGGCCCACACAACTGTAAAGAAACACAATTTCCAAATGAGATAAAAATTGCTTAATACTTCAGGAAAATGACACTCCTGTGAGTTCCACGGGAACACGTGACTCCCTCAGGCTTAAGCTGGAATCTTATTTTTACATGCTTCAGTACAAGAGTCCAGTAAATGACACAGCTCCTTGAGCCTCATTCTGCTGTTCAATAATAAAAGGAACCACACTGCTTCTAAAGGTTGTCATGAGGATTAAATGCGTTCAGAGTAAAGCGCTTAACACAGCACTTCACAAACAGTGCAAGCTGTCTAAGGCCTAGCTATTATCGTTGTCACTGTAAAGGTATCTCTTGCAAGCTCAGTGTGGACGTGAGGGGACAGCTCTTTTTCCAGTAGGACGATGGGTGCTGACTCATCCTGTGGATCCCATTGACTGCTGGGAATCCAGGGCTGAAAGTTAAATGTCAGCAACTTAAAAATGCTATTGAAAGAACTTTCTCCAACTCTCCATTTGCTTAGCTTGAGGCTATTGTAATGTCTACAGTTTAATGTCCTGCCAGGGAAGAAAAATAAGTACAGTAAATAGTATTTGAGTTTGCAATTATAATTTGCTATCTCAAGGGAAATTCAATTACTATGGCTCTCCAAAAAGGAACTCTGCAATGGAAATAGTTTTGCAGCATGCATAAGCCAACAGATTTGTCTTTGGCTTTGATTTCCTACATGTACTACACACTTATAACAAAGTTTGGTTTATAAGTCAGTTAGAGTAAGAGATTAACAATAACAATAATTAACAATTAGTAATAAGGTTGAATAATTATAAAAATGTACTGTAATAAAGTTATTTAAAATGTATGGATCATTTATCTCCACGCCTATCGTTGGGTTATTATGAAATCTCAAGTAATTGCTGTCAATTTATGTGGTGATGTCTCTTCCTTCCGGTTTATTAGAACTGAAATATACCTAGAATCCTCTTCTGGGTCACAGTTCACTAGTCTTCTCTCTTGGTCAGGCTGTCACAGGACAGGGTCCAACAACGTCCCCCAAAGAGGAGGTGGGGATGTCAGCTTGCCCTGGACAAGTTCTTGTCCCTCAAAGATGAGGTGGGGACGTCAACTTGCCCTGGACAGGTTCTTGACTCATCACAGAAGTACTTCTGGGAATGTCAGAGGAGACATGGGCAAATTTATTTGGCATAGTGAAAAAGGAAAAGGAGAAAGGGAAGGGACTTCAGCTTGGGGAGCTAAGAGGGGCATACCTCTCCAATGGACATCAAACTGCGAAGAATGACACCAACTTGGATGGTTCTCCAAAGGCTCTCCTAGCCTGCTGCTGTGGGCTAGGATCTGGTTGCTCATTACTGCAGTTCTGGTTCTGTAAGATGGTCCAGGAGAGGCCCTTAGCACTTAATCCACTACTCAGAAGATGACTGCTTCTGCTTGGGGCAGACTCAATTTTATGGCAGCTCTGTTGAAATCTCAGGTGACTACAGGTTTAGAGCAATGACAG
Source organism: Capromys pilorides (assembly GCA_004027915.1). Taxonomy (NCBI): domain Eukaryota; kingdom Metazoa; phylum Chordata; class Mammalia; order Rodentia; family Capromyidae; genus Capromys; species Capromys pilorides. The sequence goes on from PVKN010022130.1 coordinate 4,082, forward strand.
AGACTTCTGAGTGCCCGCTGGTCGTTGGATGTCCCTGCCAATCCCTTAGCTTGGCGCATTTAGTCCTGAGCGTGGATGAGATAAACTGCATAAGGAGCTAGGCAACCTCACTGAGTCAGCTTGTAGACAGACGCCCCCTGCATGACTCTCATGCTTAGCAGCAGAGCTTTGCAAGGACTCAACCCAAAGTTTTAAGGTTACAAAGGACACAGACACAGAGTGAAGGTCAAGCTTTGTTCTGCTTTTGGTTATTGATCAATAGGCTCACGTGAAGAGTCACCGTTCTGTTTGGTTTTTAGCTGGAGCAGCTTTCAAGTCCTGATTGCCTCATAAGAAAACAAAGAACATATTCTTAACAAATAACAGAGTAGGGGCCCAGGAGTTGGCTTGTCCTCGGCCCCTGTGGTGATCTCTGCCTGTGTCAAGCTCTCCATGTCTCTCCAGGAATACACACAACTGGACACCCAGCAAAGACCCACAGAAACCTTTATCCTAAATCCAGGGCCTCAGGGAGAAGCTCAGTGGCATAAGGGCCTGCCTGGCAAGCGCAAAGTCCTGAGTTTGATCCCTGGAACAGCAAAATTAAAATAAAATAAGAAAACTAAATCCAGGGTCTCTTCTCCTAGGCACCTTACCCCGGATGTTCCCTCAAGTCTCACCACTTCTGAAGTCTCATCTACATTATCTGCCTAGAAGTCCACTGAATTCCCTTTGGACGCCACTTTTTTCCCCAGTGTTCACCAGGCAAAACCCTTTTCTCTTACTTCGTTCTTCACAGGCATGACCAGGAAGCTCACTTTGTGTGGTTTCCTTCTTTCAAGGGTCATGATCTCCTCCTGACTGTCAGACAGTAACTCCAAACTATTACGTCAAGTCACTGATGAATGTCAAAACAATTTTAATTTATTCCGGTAAATGATACATTGCATTAATTTCCCCTCAAAGTGTTTCCCTTTGCTGTGAACACACTTACCTCACCACTCCTGCCATTCTCTGAGGCAGTTCTGGAAGTTCTCTTTCACAGGCGTCTTGAGTTATGCTGTCGTGGCGGCTTCAGTATCCTGAATTAATCCAAAGTGTGTCCCTTTCATGGCCATTTTGACTTTGGGGAAGAGCCAGTAGTCACACAGTGCTGGATCTGGTGAATAGGGTGGATGGTGTTCAGCAACATTCAGATTATTTTTAATTTTTTATTTGTTTATTTATTTCGCGGTGCCGGGGATTGAACTTAGGACCTTGCACCTGCCAGGCAAGTGCTTCTTCTACTGAGCTATCTCCTCGGCCCTGACATTCACTGTATTTTTGATCATATGTTCTGAAAACACTCACAAAAGGGAATTTGCAGACCTGCTTCAGAAAGTGGCAAAGATTACGGGATAAGTGTGCTTGAAGTGAAGGGGAGAATTTCAAGGTGATTCATGGCACAGAATGTCTTACTGCAATATACTTTTTAAAAATGAAAGCATTCACCCCATATTTTGATTATCCCATGACTATTTTTCTGTCATTCTGGGGTTAGAAGTTGAAGCTCTCAGTAAGTCTTTGCTGTGCTTTTATTTTAATTTTTATAATAATTAATATATTGCATAAGGTTGTCTTCATCATAGTTGTTCAGAGTACAAATGCAGACCTGATTTCTTGTCTAAACATCATTAGTACAGATCTTTCTTTTCATCTTTCTCTTTACAAAGAGAAAATAGACTATAGTCCAATAGTATGTAACGATAGTGGATTATCAGCTCATCTGGCATTATTGGAAGCTGTTGACTTGAGCCTTTTACAGCTCAGCATATTAATATAGCTTTCCTTTTTATACCTTGTGGTTAGACTTTTTCTCCTGGATGGTTAAGACCAAGATAAAGCAAGACCTATGTTACAAAAATATGTGACTTTTGTATCTGACAAGGTCAGTCAGGTCCCCTCTGGATGTACCCTGAAGCCATGTACTGTGGTTTGCAGAACTTTTGTCACTGTCAGCCATCTGGATGAATCATAGCTATTGCTTGACCATTTTGCTCTCTGTGAAAGACAGAAAGAACCGCTGTGCTTCAAGATTCTAGGAATTCTCAAAGTCCCTAGGCGTGAAGGACTGGGAGAGTGAAAGAAAGAAGGAATCTATTGTTTAGGCGCCAATATTTCAATCCTGGAAGACCTTTAAGGATGGCAGTCAGATTACAAAGAAGGAAATTAAATATGTACATAAATACAATTGTTGCATGAAAAAGTCCAGAAAACAGCTATTGTCTATTTGAGAGTGACAGGACAGTTGTTGATGGATCCAACAGGGGACAGAGTCTTTTTAAGCCCCTTCAGCCTGCAGTGGGGTGTGACTGCTAAGCACAGCATGGTGGGTTGGAGTTTGAAATGAAATTTCAACTGATGAAAGAAAATTAAGTGATCTTTCTTATGCACAGACTTTAGGAAGATTTAAATCCTCTTGATCAGGAAATTAAAGAGATTAGTAATACTATACAAAACAATCAAAGTGCTCTGGGCAAACTCTTGACAATCACACCAGCAATAATTAAGAAGAGGAGTCCCCCTCCCGAGGTGGAGATGTGAAACACAGAGTGAACTGTGCTCCCCAGTGTACACTGAGTAATGAAGAAGAGAAACACGAGAGTGGCCTCCCCTCCCGACACGCATTTACCCATCTGCAACAATTATCCAACTGGTAATTGCAATAAAAGAGATTTTAGAAGTGATTAGCTAAGTATTCTCTTTATAATTTACAAAAGGGAATTAATTTTTTCTTCTTTAAAGGAGACAGCAAAGGTCTGCTTGAAAGTGTTCAATCCTGGTCACAAGTTGTGTCCCCAGATGACCAAGGAATCCATTCTAGTCCATTGCAGCCAAGAAAAGATTGCATTAAAAAGAAAAAAGTCGTGAAGGGAAAGGCCCCAGGGAGGCCCAGAGATGCAGAATTAAAGGCCAGCAGTCAACAGCAGTGTGCCCTACACTCCCGCCCCCACATCCTGCAGAGCTGCTCAGTGGAGACTTTACCAGAGTTTCAGGTAAAAGCTCTGGCTCCAGGGTCCCTCCCCAGCTCTCCCAGCTCAGCCACTGGGCCAAAGATGCTGGTGAAGGGTCAGAAGGGAGCTTTAGTGCTCATGGCCATGCCGGGGAGCGCACGTTCAAGAGGAAACTGACAGAAGCCTTGAGGTTTTACAGAAAAGAGAAACTGAGGCCAGGGTCAGAAGTGCTGTGAAACTGGGAGGACAGGTGATGGTAACTGGTCTTGGTCCAGTTGACCAGGGTCTCTGGAAGGATCTGTGGAGTTGCTCCAGAGAAGGTCTTATGACCTGAGGGGACAATGCAGATCCCAAGAGATGAGTGGCCCTATTCTGGTATGGACTGTGAGAGAGCCCCTGCTTTTCCTGAATCTGCAGTGACTGGGGACAATGACCAGAGATGGCAAGGCATCACTGCAGGGCGCTGGATTGGGTGACGTGAAGCTGCCAACTGGGTGTCCCTACAAGTTCTGAGAATGTCTTTAGTCATTTTTGGTGTAGGCAGCTGAGTTAGATAGAAATAATTTAGGCAGTCAGTCAGGGCTAGGCCCTCAAGAGAGATAGCACAAAAGGTGAGACACCTTGCCACTGTGACAGAGTCAGATGCTCCCTCTGTGGGCCAGAGCTAGAGACCAAAGGACAAACAAATGCCTACCTCCCTAAAGGTATGCATCCGGGATGGATCACCACATTGAGGGTGCCAAAAAGAGTCACTAACCCAACCCCTACAGGGGGACCCCTGTTGTACATTCATTTTCCCTTGCTACATGACTTGCTTTCCCATTTGGTTGTAGATTTTTATTTTTAACCAGGGATTGAACTCAGGACCTTACTCTTGCCAGGAAGGTGCTTCTACCACTAAGCTATCTCCCCAGGCCTGGTTCTAGATTTAATCAATTTTCCCTGAGCGATTGTACTTGCAACCTTTTTGGTTGACTAGTTTTGTCCCACTTCATGCCTACTTGACAAGTTTCCATGTTTTCCACCTTAAACCTGCCTTACTTTGTGATTTTGCTTTATAAAGCCCCTAGAAAAGGGAGGGTCCTCAGCATTCCACTCAGGTCCCCTTCTCTCTGTCTCTCTGTCAGAAGCTTTCTTTCCTCCAATAAACATTCTGCTCTTAACCTCCATTGTTCCTAAAATTCATTCTTTAGTTTTAGAGAACATGAACTCATCCCAGGTATCTTCTGGGTTGGAAGTTTCACTCCTGTATATCATTTTGTCCTGGTGTCTTCAGTGTGAAGAAAGATGAGGTGGGGCACAACAATTTATCATTAAGGCTAATAATAAACAGTGTATTATTAGTGTTTAGACAGACACTCCTAATGTAGAGCTGGGACAGATAGGCCTATGTGCACAGATACGCCTTCGGGCAGAGCTGAGCAGGGATCTGACTCAATGCCTTAAAGTAATAAAGGAGCGAAACCTAGCATGAAGGCAGAGGTGCTAAGTTCAAGTCTGCTCTCAGCCTTCCACTGGGCAGCCCCATGCTTCCCTCCGGAGTCCCTATTCCATTTGCACAATCCTTCCACTTTCACAGAGGACAGCTCTGAGCATCCGTTCACTCCCCTGGATCTCAAAGGGAATCTCACAATCTTTCTCTCACAGCACACTGAAAATCTACAACTGCGACTGGTACAAGAAATGAAAATTCCTCTCTCTCCAGTCCTGCACTGCACCAGGCTGACATCCTCTCCATAAATTTGCAAATTAATTAAAGAACAGAATAAAGTCTAGTATAATGAGTGCCCTTGGAGCCCACTAAGAATCACTTAGGTAAGCTGTTCGCTGAACTCTTTGATTAACTAACAATGACTACCACTTGTCTCTATGTTGATTGCTGGCAGGGATTTATAATTTGGTCACCACGATTAATGAACACTGTGCTTCCACTCATTGCTTTCCTGCTAGCAATTGCTCCCTCCCTATTCATTCAGATGAAGATTTCTCCTTCCTTTGCCATCGGGAAGAGGGAAGGAGGATGGTCTTACAGCTTAGGCAGCCTGGCTTCCTGGCTCCAGCAAGTGACACGGCACTTCACATGCTGAGACTAAGGTCTCTCTTATCTTCCCGCAGTTTCCTTGGAAACTTTTTCCAAAAGAAGATTCAATTGTCTTCAACCTCTTTTCTGGAAATCTTATGAAGTAACCAAGAAAGATTAACCACTGGAGAAGAGATGAGACTAAAACTCAAGCCCAGACCCAGAGAGGCTTCCCATCTACTTTGAGAGGGCCTGTGGGAGACTTCCTCTGTTTGACAACATCCTCTCAGCTCCAGGAAAGCCTGCCCCTCGCCTTTCAGTGACTTATTGCTACCTCCCTAAGACCTGAGAAAAGTTTTTCCCCAGGCCACTGTCTGCTCTTTGGGCTAATTTGTTTCTCCTACAAATTGTTGACTACTCTTGAAACTCTCCTACAGCAAATTTTCCCCTTTCCCTCTCCCCTTTACCCCTTAAAGAAGTAATTTAAACTTCAACTTTATTCTACAGCTTCATATTTTATATGGTTTCTATATAAAATCACATATAGGTCTAACATATTTATGTATGTTAAATGAACACGTATGCATTTTCTCCTGTTAATCTGTCCATTGTTAGCTAACCTCAGAGAAACTTCAGAGGGTTAGAGGGGAAACTTTCTTGGTCTCTCCACAGAACCAACTGCAAAGACCATGCTAGACTGTTATGTTATGTTATGTTATGTTATGTTATGTTATGTTATGTTATGTTATGTTATGGCCTGCTCAGCCTGCCCTGGGGGTGGGGCTGGCACAACATGTGGTACCAGGGATTGAACCACCGTCCCTGCGGTTGCCTAAGCTTTCCTAAGCAGCAGCTTTAGACCACTGAGCCGTCTTGCCACCCATTTTTTCTTGCTCCCCTTTGGAAGTGGGTTGATGCATACCAACTCTGGCTAATGTCACTGCTGAAATCCAGTGTGAGTTCTATCCTATTACAGGAGTGTATGTCTAATTGAAAGAAGACTGTAGAATGTGCAGTGGGTTGGGTCATAGCTTGAATGTGTTCCCAGTGGTCCTTGGCATGCCAGTCATGATGCAAGGTGGAAGAGTTACACGGATCAGGCAAGATAATTAGGTTGTTGTGGTCCCGCCCTCAAAGGGGATTAGTGTAGTTCCACAGAACCCCAGTTAATTCTTATAAGAGTGGGTTGTTGTACGGAGCACAAGTGGTCTCTCCTTGCTCTCTGACTTCCTGTCTTACCTTTTGATCTCTCCTTTTTGCAAACATCTTCACCATGGCACACCTATAATAATGTGATGCATCTGATGGGTCCTTATCCACTGTCAAACAGATGCGAACACCTGATCTCAGACCTTCAGGTAACCTTGTGAGCTAAATAAACCTTTGTATATATTACTTGTTCTTGGAGATATGTGTGTGTGTGTGTGTGTGTGTGTGTGTGTGTGTGTGTGTGTGTGTGTAGAGACAAGAAATTAGCATCTCAAGAAGCAGAGAGCAATAAACAAAACCCAGGGACAGTTGTAGTCTGTTACTTGGGAATTCCTAGAAGCTGGGTTTCAAGGAGGCACAGAACAGCTTATCCTGATGGCTCCTTGTTTGTTGTCTCCTCCCTTGCTTGAGATGTTAATGGTTGTCTCCTCCCCTGCTTGGAATGTTTTTAATTAGTATCTGTGTGAACCTAGCATTAGACAAATGGTGGAGGTCAGAAATTGCAGCCTTCCTTTACTAAGATGATTAAGCATATTCCAAGCCCTAAATAAAACCAAGATGCTTCTGGAGCTCTGGGCTCACTTTGAGAGAGACAAGTCTCAGTGATATCACTGAAGCCAAATTCATCGGGTACCCTCATCGTTTCTTTTGGCACCAACTTATAACATACAACATATATATATATATATATATATATATATATATATATATATATATATAGTTTTGTTTTTCTTCTTGGGACAGGGTCTTGCTACATAGTTCAGGCTGGTCTCAATCTCACTATGTAGCCCAGATCAGCCTCAAACACAATGATTCTCCTGCCTCAGCCTTCCCACTGCTGGGATTATATGCAAGCACCACAATGCCTGGCTCCTCTTGGAGCCATTTTTATAGCAACAAAAATAGGCTAACACAAACTGATTCCCGCTTAGATAATCTGGGGAGTCTAATGAAATTTGTACAAAGTAATCATGAGTTATTTTAAATAAGTTTTGCTTTTGAATGCAAATGACAGAAACTTTCATTCACATTGGCATGAAGAAAAATAAGAAATGAAGCCATTTCATTGACAAAAATGGAACAGCAGATCTAGCCTCAGATTGTTCAAAGGACTCAGGCAAAGTCAGCTCTGTACTTCGCCTTCTTTGATGTTGGGCCTTATCCTCGAATTTCACATGACAGCTTTTGCAAGGCCGAAATTTATGCTCCATTGGGCTCAGAGCTAGGAGAGTAGATAGTGCTTCTTGTCAGTGTCTATGTGAGTAACACTATTATCTGCAACTGTAGCACCTTGGCTCACATGAACATTCTAGAATGTATTCCTGTGGCTGAGTAGTTCTGTGTTCCAATGGACCGTGTCTGGTTGCATTCTCCATCCTGGATCTGGGTTTGTAACTAATACAGTTCCATCTAAAAACAGTGAATTTCCACCATAAGGAAATAATTAAAGTAAAATCAGTCCAGCAGAGAACAGATGGCGCCCAAAAAGACCATTGAAGAAATGAAGGACAGAGCCAAGCATGAGATATGGGCAATATTAAGGAAATAAATAAAGCATGAAGAAATATCAGGGCTGGGAACAGCAAGAAACTGCTTTTGCCCCTCATCTGAAGGTGAAAAAGTAAGGAGTTGTCACCAAAACTGGGTAGGCATAGCCATGGACGTGGCTCGCCATAGAGGGCTGTGACCATACCTGAGAGGAACATGATGAATGATAGAGCACAATGCAGGACAGAGCACAGAGACTAAATTTTTCCACACTTCCCAGCTTCCCGTCTCTTGCCAGTGCCTCTGATTAGCTGAACCTAACCAGAAGTGAGAGGGCACAGAGCCTGGTTGATCCAGTCTGCAGAGGTCATGCTCTTGGGACTGACAGCAGTGTGGAAAAGGGCTCTCGACAGGACCTAAAGAGGCATAGGAGAGTAACTAGTACACTGTGTTTCTTTCAACCATGGGTCGGAAAAGTATGGCCCGTAAGCTGAATGTGGCCTGTACCTGTTTCTATCAATAAAGTTTTATTGGAAATACAGCAAAATGAGCAAACATTTACTTGCCTATCTTTTATGCCCACTCTTGCACCACAACAACAGAGTTGCAACAGAAATCCTATACCCCACAAAATACAAAATATGTACTACCTGGCCCCTTCCAGGAAGCCACCTCACCTCTGGCCTAGCCCAACAGATCCACTGTGCCTTGATACAATGTCCCTGGCACACAGGCTGTGTGCAAATGTTTCACTGAATGAAAACAATAAGTGTGCCATGTGCCTTTTCGTCAGAGTCGCTTCGCTGGCTTACCCCCTTCCTCTGAGGCTACTGCTACAGTCTAGCTGTCTCTGTGCCTCCTCATCTCCTCTGCTTCCTCATTCCGTAGTTCCATCCATTACAGTCATTTTCCTTGTTTTTTTGAGAGTTTTGTTATTGCCCCTGTCCTGGGACTTAAGATAGGCTATTCTCCTTTAACTTCTAAAGGGAATCAGATATTTTCATTTTCAAGTCCCTTCTTTGAGGTTATGTGAGGAAACCATCTCCAAGGCTGGGACGCCATTGTCTGGCATTACCAGGTATCGTATTTAAACCTGTCTTCCTCATCCCAGCAATCAGAGTCGTAGTGAAGGCATTGCAGGGGGAGCTTCTTGTCTCTTCAGGCCTCTTTCCATGAATGGAAACTCATTCACTCAACACATAATTCTCTTGGAAGCCACTAACATTTACCTTTAATTGTTGCCTAATAATTGTCTTCAATATTCCACAGTTTTGGAGATCAACCCGTACTATACTCCCTGACTGTGAACCTGGCTGAAGACTTTGCTTCAAGTTGCATCAAAATACCCAGGCTACAAAAGCAGCAACATAAACACAGTGTAGTGATCAATGAACTTGAAACCAAATTAATCTAATTCCTGATGATTTGCATAGTCATTATTACATAGCCATCGCTACTGCACTCTATGGTAATCAGGCAGTGATGGCGCAGAAATACTACAATTCTGAGTTTTCACCCAACCCTAATGATGTTGAGCAAGAGTAAGAAGGACAACTAGAGGAAGACTGAAAAAGTTCTCCAACGTGCTTTAACGATTTTGGTGGGGCACTGGGGCTGCAGCTCAGTGGCAGAGCATGTGCTTAGCACATGCGAGGCCCTGGGTTGATCCCCACTGTCACTAACACCAGAGATTCTGACAATTGAAGATGGGGACCATTGTGGTAATTGGAGAGACAGAAAGGCTCTAAGAAGGGAGGAAGTCAGATGGAAGTGAAGGGAAGAAAGAAGCTGGAGGGGCTGGGGAGATAGCTCAGTAGAATAAGAGCTTGCCTGGCAAGTGCAGGGTCGTTCTGAGTTCAATCCCTGATATTGAAAAAAAAGAAGAAAAAGAAAGAAAGAAAGAAAGAAAGAAAGAAAGAAAGAAAGAAAGAAAGAAAGAAAGAAAAAGAAACTGGGGGCGCTGTCACCAATGTCATCCACACTGCCTTTTGTCAACAGTCAGGGAATTCATTGGATCTAGAAGGGAAAAAAAGGAGAGTCAAGGCTCCTCCAAAGAGACTTTTCAGAGAAGAGAGGGCAGATGACAGAGCACAGGTGGCAGTTTTGACATTACACCTGCATGAGTATGGTGTGGTCCTAGGCACACATCTACTGACTAGCTGGTGATGTCTCAAAATCTCGTGAAATGGAGCTCAGTGCCTGTGGCTAGGGGAAGCCACTCCACACTCACCATGTCCAAGTGAAGAGGGCCTAGTGATTCCTCCGTTCAGCCAGCCAAGTTTGTGGCTAGGTAGTAAAAGTAGACAGCGGCTCTACCTATGGATTCTGTGGTTTTCCAGTTTACATGAGTGTGTGCATGACACATACCTATGAACACACACTCACATACGTTCACATGCACACACACATGCACACACACACACACACACATACACACACACACACATCTTTTTCCTGGAAATCCTCAAAAACATAAAGCCATCCGCATTGATCTCCTCCTACCTAAAATCTTCCTATGCTTTCCCACTGTTTCAGAGCCAACTTGAACCTACCTTCCAGGGCCCTCTGGGACCTGATCACTGCCTCCTTCTTGGTCCCTCTATTTAGCAATGTCATCTGGCATTCTGTGTCCCACCCACTCTGAATTATCACTCCCTGCCTGCTAGGAGCCATAGCCTCTCCCATGTCCTTTACTATGCACCATTCTTCTGTGGAACCTCACCAACTGCCAGTCAGCTCCCAGATGCCCACAGAGGTCTTCCTGGTTGTCTGGGTGAGGGTGGGGGTCTTTTCTTGTGTCTCTTGCCCAATATCTACAGTCCTGGTTATAATACCCATTGTGGTTTAAGATACATGCTTACACAACTGCCTATCCACCAGCAGCCTCTAGGAGGACAGGCACCTGGCTTGACCTTGCCCATCTAGTACGCATCTGGAACAACACAAACTCATTGGTCTAATGAATGAGGTCTACCACAGAGGAAAGCAAAACCATAGGCTCATTACTCACAACCATGCCACATTTGTTGGCATTGATGTGGATTGGCATCTGGGTAACTTGTTTTCTCAAAAGCAGGAAATCAATTTTATCACAAATACTTGGACTCCAAAGGCCTATTTTCCAATGTTTACAGATAAGCCACACCCTATTCTATGTGAAATAAAAGTTTCCTTTGATCTACCTGCTGTCTGGCTCTGAAACGCTTTGATCTTTCATATTCTCTGACCAATGAGTCTGAATCTGTATTAAACAGTCACTAAACTGATCATAATTTTTTTGTGCCCAGAACAACAAACCAACATATATTTAGAAAGGGCATCTGAGGAAATGAAAATGATTCATGGGACTGTAATAGAGCTGATAGACTGATGCCTCCCAAATAATCATCCTTAAAAACCTAAAAATAGTTTCTGACTGAAAAAAATTTTAAATGCAATCTTCTAGAAAATGAACCT
>PVKN010022131.1:0-15372 GCA_004027915.1 Capromys pilorides
AGGATTTGCGGGGGAGGGGGGGTGCTGGCTTGGGCAGCCTTAAGGGTGGGATTGGGGATTGAACTGCCGACCCCTGTGCCTGACTTGCCATCACAAACACTTAAACTACTGATCTATCCCAAGAGCTGCCCCCCAGAAGGCAGTTGAGACTAGACCTGGGGGCATGCGCCTGTAATCCCATCCCAGCACTACGGAGGCTACAAGTCTGATCTGTGTATCAAGACCCTGTAGACCCTGTACTAAATACAAAATAAATTACCAAAGAAAGAAAAAAGGCAGGCAGGCAGGCAGGCACAGACCAACAAAACCTAAGAGGCAAAGAAGCTTCAAATATTGGAATTATTGCATACAAAATATGGAGTAAGTACCTGTGTGTTTTAAAAAGCTAACAGTGAATTGAAAACAGGCAAAGAATAGCATATTACCAAAGACCAGATTCACTTGAAAAAAGAGAATTGTAACTTCTAGAAAAGGAAAAATAGAAATAGCATTCTGAGCCGGGCGTGGTGGTGCACACCTGTAATCTCAGCACTTGGGAGGCTGAGGCAGGAGAACCAATGTGAATTTGAGACCAGCCTGGGCTACAAAAGTGAGCTCAAGGCCAGCCTGACCTGCATAGCGAGACCCTGCCTCAAAAAGACAGAAAAAAAAAAAAGAAAGAAAGAAAGAAAGAAAGAAAGAAAAAAAGAAAGAAAGAAAGAAAGAAAAGAAAAGAAAAGAAAAGAAAAGAAAAGAAAAGAAAAGAAAAGAAAAGAAAAGAAAAGAAAAGAAAAGAAAAGAAAAGAAAAGAAAAAAATAGCATTCTGCAGCTAGGGCTAGGACTGGAGTTAGGGGGAGTGGGAGTCCCGCCTGAGCAGTTTAGTAATTTAGCACCTGTGATTCTCCAGATTGGACACCAGAGGGCGCCCTTGGCCCTCTCACGGAGTGCACGACGTGGCCATTGGGCTCCGGGCTTGTGACGGAGCTAGGGGACACAGAGGTGAAGGCGACAGCCTGGCCCGCGAGCCGGATCCCGAAGCAGACAAGGGCCAGATGCCCTCTGTGCACTGCCCGGGACGTTCTCTGCCGCTGCCCAGGCCGGGGCGTCTGCTTGCCCAGGCCCTCTGCCCCGCAGCTGCGCATCCACTTCCGGAATCCTCGACGCTGGGGTGTCCAGGGCATCCCTGAGCCACAGCTGGATGTCCGTGCCCCGCCCTCCTGCTCAGCCCTGCGGCCTGGCCTGACCTCTGGCAGCTGACGGGACTGGGTGCATGCGTGCACCCACGCACACACATACATGCACGCACACGGATGCACAGACACATCCATACACACGTCCTCAGTGCACACACTCATCCACGTGCAGATATATATATACACACGCACGCAAACGTATACATACACAGACATGCACACCCGCACATACCTACACAAGCACACACATGCAAAGTATACAAGAGTTGATCAGAATGTGAGGTCCACATGTAAGTTTTTCAGAGTGAGACTGTCCCAGCTCTGGGCTCCCCCACTACACATTCTTGCCACTTTCCGGTGCGGTTCTAGAGTCCTGGGAAGCCTCCCTCCTCCTTCACCAGGTCAGACACCCTGTGAATAAATTCAAGACACGGAGGGCCAAGGCACCAAAACAGCATGGCAAAAGGTGTGTACATATGCTAGACACACACACACACACACACACACACACACACACACCTGTGCACACACTCATGCATTCAAACACACGTTAAGCTACAGCCTTATACTTCAAATACCCCCACACACACACGCGCGCATGTGCACATACATACACACACGTACAAACACTTGTTGGCTTTTCACTGCTGTGACAGAATGTCTGCAAAGTGGGGTGTGGAGGTTTGCGCCTGTAATGCCTGCACTTGGGAGGCTGAGGCAGGAGGATTGCCATGAATTCTAGGCCAGCCTGGGCTCCACAGTGACTTCAGGGGCAGCCTGTACTACACAGTGAGGCCTTGTCTCAAAAAAGAAAGAGACAACACCACACATGCAGTAGAAGTGCTGGGGGGTGGCTCCGGGTGAAAGCCCTGGCTTCCGTGCCCAGTACCAAATAAGTATGCAAATAAGCGACACAAGGCCCGTCGGGACCTGTTCACCCTGTCTCCCTCCCGGGGAGCACTAAGGGTACTTACTTTCTATCTCCCCCGCCACGCACACACCTTGCTTTTGGTACTGAGGTGAGCTCAGGGCCTTTGCCCTGAGCCGCATCCCCAGCTCTTTTCAATTTTTTTCATGATGGGGTCTTGCCCAGCTGCAATGCTCTTGCCTCAGCCTCCCGGAGTGCTGGGGTTCATGGACCTGCACCCCTACACTTGACCAAACTTTTGTTCTTTGGTAACTGAGTCCCTCTGCCCATCCTCCTTTGGCATCTTGGGCTTTTGGCTGTGGCTTCCTGCAGGACAAGTTCTTTCTTAGCCCCCAACCTTTACAGTTACATCTTATTTAGAAAACAAACACCGCTGTCTGCACTCTTCATGCCAGCTCCGCACCCACAGCCTCCCAGCCGCCCTGCCCTGCCACCTCCTGGGTGGTCCTCAGTACCCAGTTCCACACTGATGCCCCTAATGCACACATTTTTAATCTTTTAATCCCAAGCTTGGGGCTTTGATCTCCTGTCTTTCTAAAGCACACTCGTCTCATCACTTTCTTTCTCATTGTTTTAACCCTCTTCCCTTTCATCTCTTAGGAATCACTTCTAAGTCCATCTTCTTGGCTGTGAGCATTTGCTTGTTGTGACTTGGAATTACACTTTTAGTGCCTCGTGCATAAAGTTTTTCCTCTCCTGACTTTTTATTTCTCCTGATATAAAGAAAATGGTTGACAGTATGTGCATGTGTGTGTGCGTGTGTGTGTGCACGCGCGCGCGTGTGCATACACCCATGTGAATGTGTGATGTGGGGCTAGGCTCCAGGCCTTAGCACTTAGCTACAGCCCCAGCCCCCCTTTTTAAAAATGTATTTGGTACAGGGTCTCACTATGCAGCTCAGACTCCTAGTGATCCTCCTGTCTCAGCCTCCCCAGCTCTGGGGTTACAGGCATGTGGTACCACATCTGATCTCTGCGGCCGCCTCAGCACACCCAGGGGTGGGCTGATATGGCATGTGGTCCCAAGGATCAAACTGTTTTTTATTTTTAGAAACAGGGTCTTGATAAATTGCTATGTTTCCCAGGCTGGGCTCAGACATGCATCCCCCTGCCTCAGCCTCACAGAGTGCTGGGGTGATAGGTGTGCACCATCACACTCCTGTCCTAGCACTTTCACAGCTGTTTTCCCTCTCCCACATGAAGACTCTAGGCTGTGGCTCCCCTCTCTCTGCAAACACCCTTGGATCACCAAAATGTGTGGCTTCCTGCCCACCCCTTTAGCCACCAAGCTCCTCAGCCACACTGATCCTCCTGACTCAGCCTCCTTAGTGCTGGGATAACAGATGTGCACACCATACCTGGCTGGAGTCCATTCACATAAGAAATAAAATGGGCAACACTGATCCCTTCCTTCTGGGGCTGAGATAGGGTCTAGAAAGTTCTAGAACCTTCTCAGGAACTTTGGCAAAATTTTCTGCTCTGGAGGCTGGGGATTTAGTTTAGTGGTAGAATACTTGTCTAGCAAGTTGAAAGCCCTGGGTTCGGTCTTCAGCACACACACACACACACACACACACACACACACACACCAAGAATAATAATAATAATAATAATAATAATAATAATAATAATAATAAAATAAATAAGACTTCTGCTCTTTTCCTCCAATGAATCTTTGGATACTTGAGACTTTCTAGGCCCCAGAGTGTTCTGCCCTCAATCCAGGTCTTGAATTTACAACAATCCTCTTGCTTCAGCCTTCCAGAGTGCTAAGATCATAGGCATGCATCACCATGCCCGGCTCCTCCCTTTGTATTTTTTTTTAACAGCTTCCCTGTAACTCACACACCTTATAATTCACCCATCTGAAGGCCATGACTCAGTGGTTTTCAGTATAATCATAGAGTACTGTCTGTGTCAGCACCACGTAAAACATTTCATTAGCACAGACAGAACCCCGTGCACTGGGCCCCACCCTGGCTCCTGTCTCTCCCACAGACACCCGTGCTCACCTGGGTCATGGTTTGTTTTAGCTTTGGGGGGTTCATTCTTTCCTATCTGTCTGTAAGTCATTTGTCAAAGAGTTCAATCATGACCCTGTGGGCTCCATCTGATGACCACACGAGACCCTCCCTGCCGATTTCACCTCACTCCCTCTGCTCTCCTGACTGGATTTAGTTTGACTTTGCCTTTGCATAGAGAACTTGGCAATGAAGGCCAAGTTCACTGGCACTGGATTCGTTCACCTGGGGGGAGAGTGGCATTTCTATCCATGAACATGGTCTAGCTTTCACTTCATCTGAGTGGGCTTAGGTTCAACGTTTCTGTATTCACTGTCCAGTGTGGCCTCTAAGGATCTGTAGGAACATTCAGGATACTTCTCCTGGAGCCCCTTAGCTTTTGTTTTTGGTTTTCCAATAAATCATATTAGGACAATTAGCTGCCCATATGGAAAAGAAATAAAAATAGAGTCCATTCCCACCTCCCACATAAACGAGGACCAACTCCAGATGACTAAGTGAGAAAAAATAAACTTGTAAAACTTCTAACAGGAAAAAGCAGAACAGAGACATGGATCTGCCCGGAAAAACCTGTGTTTAGTTGTTCCCCCAAAGCCTCATGTAGTCATGGGGTGGGGACTTCTACAGTTTGAGATTAACTCATGATCCACTGGGATGAGATTATGGGTCTGAGTACCTCTGGGATGATGGGTGGGGCCTGAGGCGGATAGCCGGAGGCAGAGAGCCTGAATATAATACAAGAGAAAGAGACACAGACTCTCCCTTGTTGTCTTGTTGGCTTGTTACATTGTAGCTGCCTGTGGCCATGAACTGCTGCTCTGTGCCATGGGCCAGGCTGCCTTGGAACCAGCCAAGCATGGACTGAAACCTCCAGTGACTGCGAGCTAAATAAACCTTTTCTTCCTTCCTTTGAGTGTTGGGTATTTGAACGAGAGAAGAGTAACTGAAACAAACCCCAAACAGAAGTTTGTTTAAATAAACTTATTCTATTTCCTTTAGGGCCTTTTTCTCTCTTGGGTGTGATTGCTCTGGAGGTATTGTAAGGAAAAGGCAAAGGGGCCGATGAGATAGCTCAGCAGTCTAAAACGTCTGCTTAGGTAAGTGCAGGAACCCCCAGTACCACATGCTGCACCAGCCTCGCTCCCAGGCACACTGAGCTGGCCACCGAGTCTGGGCATGGGGCATATGCCTGTCATCCCAGCGCTGGGGAGCCTGACAACAGGGGGATCAGTATGAATCCACGCTGCGCAGTGAGATCCTGTACCGAATACACATAAAAAGGGGTGGGGGTGGGGGTGCTGTTAATATAGCTCTGTGCAAAAGCACTAGGTTTAATCCCTGGTACCGCAACAAACAAACAAATGAAGGAAGAAACGAATGAACAAGAAAATAAGAGAATTAGGTCTCTAACTTTCTGTCCTGTAGTTTTCATGATGTAGCTTCCACGCTGAGAGCACCTCAATGTCTAAAATAACTACTGGAGATCCGACCATCACGTTTCTATCCTGGATGACAGAACGAGGATGAGAAGAAAGGGAACTGTCTCAGAAATCCCACAAAACTCTCACATTTCATTGGTTAGGGGTCAATCTAACGACTACACACAGCTGAAACTGAAAGAGAAAGATGTCATTTTTTTAGCTACAGACGATGCCCCCCCTGACTAACTGAAAGTAGGATAAGGTAGGGCAGCTCTGCCTTTATTTTGTATTCGTCTCCTACATTATTTAACCGGGCATGGTAGTGCACACTTGTGATCCCGGCACTCAGGAGGCTGAGGCAGGAAGACTGCGGTGAGTTGGAGTAGCCTGAGCTACATGGGGAAGCCCTGTTTTTGGGGGGGACCGGGGATTGAACTCAGGTCCTTGCGTTTGCCAGGCAAGCGCTTATTCTACTGAGCTATCTCCCCAGCCCCGGGAAGCCCTGTTTTAGAAGAAAGGCTGATACAGGAACTGCGGTGACCTCAGGGACCCAGACAAGAAGCAGCACCCACCAGAGCCTCACAAGACGCGGGGCTGCGAATGAGGTCAGAGTAGCTCAGGACGGCTGCGAGTCCTGGGCTGCGGGGGAGACCCATGGCTGGGAGGACAGCAAGGCGCCAGGGCAACGGCCCCGCCCTCAGCAGGCAGACAGACGCAGGCTGGTTCCCGGGACCCGGGATCCACACCCCTCGGAAGCCTTTCGGACCAGTGGAGGCAGGGTACAAAAGCAGGGCTTTGATTGGTCCAGGCCTACGTCAGTCACTGTGGCAGGCAGGTACGAGGACTGTGATAGGCTGTTCTCGCAGCGCTGCCCTTGTGGGCAGGCAAGAGCCTCTGTGGGTAGAGCCGCGGAGTTGAGACTGGGACAGGGGAGGGAATTCGCTTCCTGCTGTTGGAAGCAGGCGCTTCTAAGAAGAAACGAAGGAGAGGGAAGAGAAGCGCTCAGGGCACCTCGAGAATCCCGGTGGCCGCTCAGCGCAGCAGCACCCCTGTGACCCCGCGGTCAGGAAGCCAAGGAGGAAGGGTCTTAAATCTGAGCCCATTCTCAGCAACTTGGTGACTTTGCCAGGCCCTGTCTCAAAATAAAGGATGAGAAAGGGCTGGGGTGTGGCTCTGTGTGAAAGCAAACCCCCAGCATGCAAGAATCACCCCATCCATCCTCACACTCAGTTCAGTGGGGAAACTGAGGCCCAGACAAGCATAGGGCCCTCCGGAGAGCCCTCCCGGAGCTCGCCAAACCCTGGCTGTGACTGCGCAGCACCCTGGGACGGGGAGGCTTCTTCCCAGGGTGCGGAGCCCACTGGGAGCCCGAGAAGGAGGCTCTCTGTCATCTGCTGAGGTTCCCCAGGGCTCTGCGCTGCTGGCCCCGCCCTCCTGGTCCCTTGCTTCTTCCTCATCCCGGGAGCCTTCATCCTGGCCCAGGCTCGCCCAGCTCGGACTGTGGCACAGTGGGTCTTCTCGGCTCATGGTCTTAGGCCCCGCACAGAGCTCTGAGCTACATCCCCAGCCCTTTCTAGTGTGAATCAGGGTCTGTAAGGAGCCAGGTGGTCAAGGCTGGCCTCCAACTTGCGATTCTCCTGCCTCAGCCTCCCAGGTTGCTGGGGCGATAGACAAGTGCCACTATGCCAGGCTCGTTCTCTGTGTTTGTAGGCGGCCAGCCCTGTAGACTGCCAAGCCATCGGCTGCTGCCGAGTCGCCCTGCCCAGCCTGTCCTCAAGGGCTGGTGGGGGAGGGGAAGGACGCAGAGAGAGTCTGCCTAGAAATTATAAAGCAAGGCCTGTGCAGGTCCTGCCCGAGTCCAATAAAACCATCAGGGGTATTAATTACCAGATTTGGTGCTGGGTGGGTGAAGCTCGGGTTACTCAGGCCTGGTGAGGATCAGGCAACCTCAGGCAGTGGCCGCGGGGGTGGAGACCAGCCGGCCACTGGGCTGCAGCGGTGGGAAGGACAATCACTAGAGATGGCACAAGTTGCCTGCTGTGGCTAGTCAGGGTCACATTCTGCCACCCCCTTAGGATCCCTTTCCCCTTTAATTTTTTGTTATTTAGCACTGAGCCAGGAACCTTGGTACTGAACTACAACCCAGGCACTTTTTAAAATTTTGAGAAGTCACTGAACTACCCCAGGCTCCGCTCCAGCCTGTGAGCCTCAGCCTTAGGCTCCTGGAATGCTGAGATCACAAGCAAGAGCCATTGCGCCCAGGTGCAGCTGGCTCTATTTCAACCCCTGCTTTGGGCCAGAGGACACTTTGGCAGAGTGTTTTTGTGACCTGGTGGCATGCCAGGGCTATCCGGTGGCACTACAGGGATTCTGGCCTGTGCTCTTAACTTCCGAAGGAGCTGGACGTTCTAGCTGGCATCATCCCAGCAGCCCTTCAGCCACAGGTGAGGAAGCTGAGGCAGGGAAGCATGACTCGCTAGAATCACACTCAGGTCAGAGAAAACAACGCAGATAAACGAAAAGGAGACAAGGAAAATTGTAAGTTTAAAAATTGTATTTTTGGGCCAGGGAGATAGCTTAGTGGAGTAAGTGTTTGCTTGGTAAGCACAAGGTCCTGAGTTTGATTCCAGGTATCACCACCACCACCACCCCCCCAAAAAAATTGTACTTTTGCTGGGCATGGTGGCGCACACCTGTAATCCCAGCACTTGGAGAGGCTGAAGCAGGAGGATCAGTGCGAGTTTGAGACCAGTCTGGGCTACAAAAGTGAGCTCAAGGCCAGCCTGAACTGCATAGTGAGACACTGTCTCAAAGACACAAATAAGTTAGTACATAAATAAATAAATATTGTACTTTTAAGAGAGAACAGCAGGAAACCTAGTGTAGGGACCAAGTTCCTGTAGGGACCTACTGTAGGGACCAACTTCCTGCCTACTCTCTTAGCCCTTCTGAGCCCTGGGCCTGTGCGGCCCCTGGGCGCATTGCCGGGATCAGCTAAGGCCTGACCCACATAGGGCCCGCGCGGAGGGAGGAGCCGCAGCAGCAGCTGCTGCGTGGGGACCAGAAGCTGTCCAAAGTAGGTGGATGTGACTGGGCGTGGCCTGGCCTGGTGGAGCCACGTGGGTGGAGCCAGGACGTGGGGGGGGGGGTAGGGGCGCATTTGGGGGCATGGGGATAGGCTCAGATGGGCTGAACTCCTCTTTCCCCCTTGTCCCTAGGCAGAAGCTCTGAACTTCAGGGCTTCGCAGTTTTCATTCTGAAATAGTTGCCCTCAGTTGTCAGGCTGGCCTCACACTAGCGGTCTTTCTGCCTCAACCTCCTAGGGCCTTGGGATGGGGACGCCGGGCGCCTCTCACCACATCCCCAGGGTGGCAGCGCCCCTGGCATACAGCTAGAGGTCGATAGGCAGGGAGTCTGGGAGACTCGCAGCCTGGCCCGTCACACCTGGCTCCACTGCGGCCCTGGGCGCAGATTCAATTAACCAAGTGTTTCAAAGTGTGCTGCATCTGGGCCGGCAAGATGGTTCAGCGGTCTGAAGCCCTTGCTTAGGAAAGCTTGGGCAACCATAGGTTCAGCGGTTCGATCCCCGGCACCACCTGCTGCGCCAGCCCCACCTCCAGGGCAGACTGAGCTGGCCATAATACAAAAAAAAAAAAAAAAAAGCATCGCTGCATCTGAGCGAGACCCACGAGCTCCGTCCTGGTTGTCAGTCCCTGAATGAGATGTGAGGATGTGTCTTCCTCCCTGCCGGGAGCTTCTGCTGCCTCGGGGTTTCCTGAGCCACCTAGAGGGTTTCCTGCGGAGGCAGGAGCTCCAGGCGCAGCTCACACCCCGCATCACAGAGTTGGTTCCCGTGAGGCCTTAGGTATGGAGGGCCAACCACACGGGGTCACCTGTCACCATCTCAGGTACTCAGCTTCCTGGGCATGGTGAACCCGTGTCTGAGGCAGAGAACAAGCCATGAGGTTCTCAAAAACCCAGAAGCCTCACCTTTGCCATGCCAGTCTCCCCAGGGGTCAAAGAGCCCGCACTGGAAAGGATGCCTGGGACAAGGAAGAAGAAGGCCTCCAAGGAGTGCTGGGCCAAAGCTCGAAACTAGAAGTGGAGTCGTGCACGGGGGAGGAGGGACTGAGGCAGGAGGATCCCAAGCTTGAGCTCAGCCGAGCTCTGAGTGACTGGGTGAGATCCTGCCTCAAAACTAAATAAAGGGCTGGCCAGATAGCTCAGCAGATCCAAGCCTGCTTAGGCAGATGCAGAGGTCAGAGGTTAGATCTCTGGCATGCCCCCCCACCCCCCCACACACAGTGATTGAGACTGGGATTGATGGTGCTGCCTGTAATCCCAGCACTTGGGGGCTGAAAACAGAAGGATCACTAAGAGTCCAATCTGTGTAGTCAGATCCTGTAGACCTTGTCCTAAATACATCCAAAAAAAAAGAAAAACTAAATAAAGGGGGCTGGGGGCAGCTCAGCATCCTCTGTAGCTCAGTGGCCTCTGGGTTCAGTCCCCAGCACTGCAAAAACAGATCAATGTAAAAAGTAAACCTGATGTTGACCAATACAAAGACAAGGCCTGCTGTGGTTCGAGCCCAGCTGTCTCCCCAAGGCCTCACGCAGTCTTGAGCAGGCTTCTAGCCTGTGATTAATTCTGGCCCGACGCTGGGATGATGGGTGTGAGCACTCCACCCGCCTCTGCCTTGGGCAGAGCCCGAGCACAGGATGGGCAGCGCAGAGAGGCCAGCCAGCTGCTGCGGCCGCCGCGGACCCTCCATTTGCTTCCTCTGTCTTCTGCCACCATGAAGGGCCGCCCTCTGCCATGTGCCACCCTGCCTTGGAGCCAGCGGAGTATAGACTGAAACCTCCACGAACCGTGAACTAAATCAACCTTTCTTTGTGTAATTTGGGGCACCAGGTATTTTGTCCCAGCAAAGAGAGACAGGAAACTGAGACAGGCAAAGAACAAAATGGAAGAATGTTCATAATTAAAAATTTTTGTTATTTCCATTCTGGGGATTGAGCCCAGGGCTTTTGCACTTAGCTACATCCCAGGTTCCTTTTTATTTTTTGAGATAGAGTCTGACAAAGTCACTATATTCTATAGGTTGGGCTCAAACTTGGATCCTCCTACCTCTGCCTCCCAAAGATAGGGATTACAGACACACACCTGGCAAAAATTTTATTTATTTATTTATTTATTTATTTATTTATTTATTTATTTTACTAAGAATGACCTGAGAGAGCAAAGTAAAACATAAACAGGGCTGTGTTAGGGCTCAGCAGTGGGGCACGTGCCTGGCGTGCTTGGGGCCCGGGGTTCCAGCCCCAGCACTGCAAAAGGAAGAAATACATGGAGCAAGAGCTCAGGCCACTGTCTTGGGACACAGGCATGAGCAAGATGCGCACACGCACCGCACACCACACGTGCGGGTGCGCATGTCAAGGATGGTCAGGGAAGAGAGGAGCAAGCCTCGTAGATTTTTTTTTTAATTAAAAAAAAATTTACTTATTTATTTGGTACAGGGTCTCACTACACAGCTCAGACTCCCCGTGACTCTTCTGTTTCAGCCTCACTGACACTGAGATTTCAGGCATGCGCCACCACGCCCAGTTTTGGTGGCTGTTACAGTGCTCCCAGGGTTCTGGGGCTGGCATGGCATGCAGTACCGGGGATCGAGCCTGGGTCCTTGTCCTTGCCAGGCAGGCACTTAGACTGCCAAGCTGTCCCCTCAGCTCAAGCCTCATGTTTTCACAGCCTTTTTTTCCCCCCACAGCCTTAACAATGCATCTTTTGCCTGGCATGGCAGTGTACACCTGTAATCCCAGAACTCAGGAGGCTGACGCAGGAGGACCACTATGAGTTCGAGATAAGCCTGGGCTGCAGAGTAAGTCCAATGCATAGCAAGACTGTCTCAAGCAAAGAATATATCTCTCCGGCTTTCCAACTCTTGACTTCTGTCTCCTGTTCTGCGGCTGTGCCTGGCTCATCAGGTGAGAGGGGCACAGGGTTTCTGTGACTTTCGTCCTTCTTCCAGCCTGGGCAGGTGACCTCGGCTCCAGGCCCACCTGTCCAGGTTCCAGCTCCTATGAGAGCGTGTAGGGCGCCAGAGGCCCTGCCTGACTCTCAGTTCCTTTTTTATTGTTGTTATGAGCAGAATAGATTTATTGGGGGAAAGAAAGCTCCTCTCCAAGTGAGGAACAAAAAGGGGGTTCTCAAGCAGGTTGTCCCCACCTCTGGATTCCTGTACGAAGTGAGTCCTAGTGGCCCCAGCTCCCTGGGGCTCCCCTGGGTGGGCCCTGGCTACACAGAGCCCTGAGCCAGCTGGGAGCAGGTGGGAGCTGGGCAGGAGCTGGCAAGGGAAGGGCGCCAGCTGGGTCCCTGAGAGCAGCCTGGACTTGAGCCCTGCTTGTCCTCCATGGGGCTCTCAGCACCCTGAGGCCTTGGACCCACCTGCCCAGCCTGCCTTCCTCGGGGTCACATGGCAGCAAGGGTGGGACCTGGGCCACAGAATGAGGCCCTTGTAACTAATGTGCCAGGGCCTCATGCTAGGAGTGATCAAAAAGGTGGTATACATGTATTCACTTAAGAACTATTGCAGTAAGCCGAGCGTGGTGGCACACGCCTGTGATCCCAGCTCTTGGGAGGCTGAGGCAGGAGGATCAGTGTGAGTGCGAGACCAGCTTGGGCTACAAAAGTGAGCCCAAGGCCAGCCTGAACTACATAGCGAGACCCTGTCTCAAAAAGACAAAAAAAAGACTATTGCAGTAAAAGACGCATTACTGTGAATCCCCTTCAGGTCCTCCCCTCCCTTTAAATGCACTGATCCCATCATTCTTGACATTTCTTTCTTTCTTTCTTTCTTTTTTAAGGGAAAACTGATTCAAAAAAAAGTCATATTTTATTTTATGTTTTATTTATCTTTTTATATTATGGCTGGCTCAGCCTGCCCTGGGGGTGGAGCTGGCACAGCATGGTACCAGGAATCAAACTGCGGACCCTGTGGTTGCCTAAGCTTGCCAAAGCAGGCACTTAGACCACTGCGTCATCTCATTGACCTCGTTCTTGTCATTTCTGAAGCACTTCTGGAGTCCTCTTTTTTGAGGCCTTTAGTTGCACTAACACAGCTTCCTCGATGTCCTGAATTAGTTCAAATGTTTCCCTTGGGCCAGCGAGATCGCTCAGTGGACAAAGAAGCACCTGCTTTGGCACCAAGCACAGGGACCAGGGCTGGTCCCACATGCCACACCGGCCCCACCCCTGGGTACACTGAACCCTGAGACAGTCCAGGCGTGGTGACACAGGGCTGTAATCCCAGCACTGGGGAGGCTGCAAACAGGAGGATCACAAGTCCGATTTGCATAGTGAGACCCTGTACCAAATACACAAATCAAAAGATTTCCCTTTCACGGTCATTTTGACTTTGTGGAGGAACTGTGAGTCATGCAGTGCCAGATCCGCTGAGTGAGGCGGATGTGGCCACGCGGACGCTGTTGCAAGTCTCGCTTTCCACTGGACAGCACAGGGCAGCAGTGCTCACTGTTTTTGTTTTTTTGAGACAAGGCCTCATTATGTAGCCCAGGCTGGCCTTGGGCACAGAGCAATCCTCCTGCTTCAGCCTCCTGGAGGCTGGGATGGCAAGTGTGCACCATCATGCTCAGTTTTTTCACTACATTTTTTGGTCACACTTTGTAAAGACACCCCACCACAACCACCAAGAGGACTTCCAGGACCATTTTATTTATTTATTTTTAATTTTTTTAACTTTATTTATGCTATGGCCGGCTCAGCCTGCCCTGGGGATGGGGCTGGCATAGCATGTGGTGCCAGGGATCGAATGGTCCCTGTGGTTGCCTAAGCTTGCCTAAGCAGGCTCTTTAGACCAATGAACTATCTTGCCGGCCCCCCAGGACTATTTTAGAAAGTGGTAAGAAGCCAGACATGGTGAGGCACACCTATAATCCCAGCATTTGGGAGGCTGAGGCAGGAGGATCCTTGTGGGTTTGATACCAGCCTGTGCTATGTATCGAGTTCAAGACCAGCCTGAACTATATAGTAAGACCCTGCCTCAAAGAAAGAAACAAAGGAAGAAAGATACAAAGAAACAGTAATGATGGGATCGATACCTTTGAAGCAAAGGGGAAGATGTTGAAGGGAACTCATGAGTATGTGTCTTCACTGTCATACTTTTTTAAAAAATGTAAATATTTGCAGTCTACATTAATGCATTTGGTTGCTGCAGGGTCTTCCTACACAGCCCAGACTCATGGTCATCCTCCTGTTTATAGCCTCCTCTGCACTGGGCGCCACTATGCCCAGGCTCTGGCCGGCTCAGCCCTCCCTGAGGGCAGGGCAGGTCTAGCATGTGGTGCCAGGGACTGAACTGCGGTCCCTGCACCTGCCTAAGCAGACGCTTCAGTCTGCTGAGCCATCTCACTGGCCCCTTATTCCCAACACCTCTTCTAGGTGGCCACTCTTCCCCACTTGCACAGGGAAGTGAACTTATTTGCGCAAAAACACAGCGAGTAGAGGGAAGAGCCGAGATCTGCACCCCTAACAGCTGCAGCAAAGTACCCCCCCACACACACACACATGCAGCTTCTTTGTTCATTTTGAGAGCTAGTCTTTTTCTTTTTTTTCCAGTGCCAGGGATTGAACTCAGGACCAGGCAAGCACTTATTCTACTGAGCTATCTCCCCAGCCCTTTCTTTGTTCATTTTGGTAGCAGCTTGGATGGCCCTTTTATTTATTTTTTAATGCTTTTGTTTGAACTGGGGATTGAATCCAAGACCTTTACACTGAGTTGCACCTCGAGCCCTTTTTATTTATTTCGAGACAGGGTCTCACTAAGTTGCCCAGGCTGGGCTCATACTTGGGCTCCTCGTGCTTCAACCTCCCAGAGCTCTGGAATCCTAGGAGTGTGACCCCGGCTTGGTGAGGCTCTCTTAAAGGGGCCCAATTACAATGTGCAAAACAAGGGCCCAGGGCCGGCGAGATGGTTCAGTGGTCTAAAGCGCCTGCTTAGGAAAGCTCAGGCAACTGCAGGGACTGCGGCTCGATCCCCGGCACCACATGCTGCGCCAGCCCCACCACCAGGGCAGGCTGAGCCAGCCACAAAATAAGTAAATAAAGAAACAAACAAACACAACAAGCAAACAAATAAATAAAATAAAATAAAATTCAAAACAAGGGCCCAATTGTGGGGCTGGAGAGAGAGCTCTGTGGCACAAGTGCCTGCGTAGCAAGTGCAAGATCGTGAGTTCAAACCCCAGTCCCACAGAAAAAAAAAAAAAAGGGCCCAATTGCTCTTTGGGCTTTGCACCTTGGGGCAAGAAGGGACCCTAATGAACTGAGCCTGGGGCCACAGCTCTGTACCCCACCCCCGGAATGCCTGAGTCCTGCTGGACCCAGCCTGATAGGGGACCTCCGTCCTGAGATGACAAGTGCCCACCGCTGAGGGGGAGGCAGGGTGACTCAGGGAGACCCAGGGAGCCCTGACAGGCTTTAAACCAGCTGCAGCTTCAGGTGTGGTAGTGCACACAGGAGGCTGAGATGGGAGATTTGGACATGGAGCTCGAAGGGAGCGATTTAGAGACTCGGGGAGACCCTGCTCAAAATGAAACCATAAAAAAGGCTGAGGATGGAGCTCAATGTGAAGGGCCTGGATTCAATCCCTAGTATGTATGTATATATGTATGTAGGCATGTGTGTATGTATATAGGTATGTATGTATTTCAAAATGTATGTAGGGATCTACAAGGTCTCACTACACAGATAGGACTTGTAGTAGTGATCCTCCTGTTTTTAGCCTCCCAAGTGCTGGGGTCACAGGTGCA
>PVKN010022132.1:0-15266 GCA_004027915.1 Capromys pilorides
GCATGGGGCTTGCATGACACACTGAGAATTGAACCCCAGTCTCTGTGCCTGCCAAGCAGGCACTTTAGTCTGCTGAGCTATCTGGCCAGCCCTTGGCTTTGACTTTTGTTTTATAGTTTCTGAAGTGTCACTTTGATCATGCCACTTCTTTCATAGTTTAGATCTAAAATGCTGCCCCTGTGCATCACTGGATCATAGACGTCCTATACTCATGAATGGCTTCACCACTGATGATTTCGCAGCTGAATATTGTTTGGAAATAAGCCCTCGTTGGAAGATGCTAGTCACTGGGAAAGGACTAGAAGGGGGCATTCTTGTCCTTGGTCCCTCCTGTCTCCCCGCTTGCAGCTGCTGTGCTGCCAGCCAGCCATGGACTTAACCCCTGAAACTGTGAGTAAATAAACTTTTCCTTTTTTAATATGCTGGTTTTGGTTATTTTGTTCCAGTAATATGACAGTGACAGATAAGAAAACTAATAGGAGAAGTGGGGCCATTGCTGGGGCTCTGCCTGACCACTTGGTTCAGAAGTATTTGAAGGTGGTTTGTGGGAGGAGTTTGGAAGACCTGGCAGATACTGGTTAGCAAAGCCTGAGAATGCAGTCAGCAGGCCTGATGGGTAATTCTTTTTGGAACTCAGAAGCCTGGAACACTGACAGGAATGTGGACAGTAAGAAGCCAGTTTTAGGTTTCAGAAAGGAAGTAATAGTAAGTAATAGCAAAGAATTTGTTTATGTTTTGTATATGTCTTAAAACTTTGTATGAAACTGAGTTTAAGAACAGTAGGCTAATTAAACTGGTGCAGGAAATTTCAAGGCAGCCAGTATTCAGGTGGTGGCATGGGTACATGCTATGGGTGTGTCTAATGCTCCCTCCAATGCATTTCAGAATCTGGGCATTCCAGAGTCAGCTGAATCTAGAGTTTGTGATTGGTTCATTGTCTAATGCTAGAATTGGGGTTGTGAGTGCTATACCTACCCTAGGGCCTGCCTATAATGTAAGAGGGGGAAAAAAAAAGGATTGCTCTTTAGATCTTGTTGCTTTTGCTATCTTCTGCTGAAGACATGAACTTTTGTTCTTCCGCCACGGTACCCTCCCTTTGAGCCAGCCAGTTGTGGACTGAAGCCTCTACAAACTGTGAGCTAAATAAATAAAACTTTGAAACTCCCTTAACTTTGGGTGTTGGATATTTTGCCAGCAATGAGAAAAGTATTTAAGATAATATGTGACTGTGAGTAGCATATACCATAACATAGCCAGGACACTTCCTATCTCTTCACAATGCATGACCATCAATACTAATTTTGTCAGCCTCCTCATGCCAAATACTCAAGGTTTACTCAGTAGTTCATGAGCCTGGCAATCACAGGTTCTTTGATTCCAGTCTTAATTATTAATATCAATAATAGTTGTACATGACACTTCATACAATGATATATTATACAGGCTAGAGAATGATTAAGCAAATCTTAACAATTGACTTCAGGATTCTAAGAGGAATAACTAAAACCCAAAACAGGATGTGCAGAGATGTGAAGTATCACCATAGGTGTTTAGATGTGATTTTAGACCAGGCAGAACTTTGCTGAGGAGGTATGGGGCTTGCTGAGCCCCCAACTTTGATTCAGAGCCTATGTTATGGCAGGCAGGCAGTTCAAGCAGTAGCATGGAAACTGAGATTGAGCCAAGATAAGCCAGGAAACATAGACCCAGAGCTCTGTGCCGTCTTCCCTGTGGTTGTTTACTCACCAGATGGGGTAATAAGACAGGAGATCAGTGAAGTACCCCTGTCTGTAGTTCAGTGCTGGGTACCCCTCCTTTTGTATGATCCAAATGAAGAGTTCCATTATTGGATGGTCTTGTATGTCTAACAAGTAGACAGGCCTGGCTTTGTCTGCTCTAATTCAGATACATGATGTGTCTGTGTGTCCTTGATTTAAATGGATATGGTTATAGGTGATGATTTTTATCAACAAGATTACTTTATCTGTTTATGCCCTATGGTTGTGCTATTTTATTGTGTCCAACAGTGGCTATTGGTGCACACAAGTTGCCTAAGTTGTTCTGCCTCTGCACTTGTATTTTAATGGAGCAAAAGTATTGTTTTAGAAAATGGAGTCATTTGGGGCTAAGTGAGGCCTGGAAGTTATTATTCTATACAGCATCGTGAATCTCACAGCAGGACACAAGCTGCTCTTCACAGCGGTGCTGGTTGGTTTTAGCCAGATTTATAGTGAGGATCAGAAGCAAAAAGCAAGGCTGAAAGATGTAAAAAAACAAAAACAAAAACAAAAACAAAAAACACTGCAGTTTCCCCAGAAAGATATGCCAGTAATATTGGTCTGAACAAAATGTGGTTGATCAAAAGGCCAACATCAATAAAAACAAGACAAGTAGCTGGGAGCAGTGGTGAACAACAGCCTCCTGGTACTCTGGGAATACTGCACATTCAAGCTGGGCTTGGGAAATTTGGCAATTTAATGAAACTCCATTGCAAAATTTAAAGAAGAGGTGATTTTCAATTGGAGAATGATTTTGTGTGTTAGGTGACATTGGCAGGTATCTTTTATTCTCAGGACTGAGGAACAGGTGCTACTGGTACTGAAGTGGGTGGAGCCCAAGGAAGCTGCTAAATACCCTACAAAACACAGGACAGCTCCCACACTTGCAGCAAGAGTTACCTGGTCCTTAGTATTTAACACAAGAAGGCTAAGACCCTGTACCTTAGCAAGTTTCTTTTCTTTACATTTTATTTTAAGAAGAAAAAAAATCAAAACAAGATAATAGGAGAGTAACAATGATTAATACATTATGTATTGTTGTTGCTAGTTACTCAGAGTACAAGATGTAAATAATACAAACAGTATTATCTCA
This sequence comes from Capromys pilorides, assembly GCA_004027915.1. NCBI lineage: Eukaryota > Metazoa > Chordata > Mammalia > Rodentia > Capromyidae > Capromys > Capromys pilorides. The sequence goes on from PVKN010022132.1 coordinate 2,872, forward strand.
GGCACATTTCTGAACCTTTCTGGTCTCATTTCCCTCATCCATGAAAGGAGAGAGTACTAACTTAAAAGACTGTTTTACAGCATTGTGTGGTATGTGAAAGTCTAACCATATAAACAGAATGATCCACTTATTAAAATTAATAGATGATATTTATAAGTACCATTAAATAATATTATACTTAGGTTTTTGAGAGCATATTGATCAACACATCTGCTAGACCCTCTTCCTCACTTGCTGGGTTTTCTGCTTCTTCTCATAACTGCTCAGGTGACCACTTTTCTGCCCACATCGTTCTGTTTTCCTTTAGTACAACTCAGGAGCACTTGTTTCAATTTTCTGTCTCTAACTGTGCCTTTGTGACTCAGGGTTCTCGGACAGTTCTGAACTGAACCCCCATGGTACTCTGTCGTGCACTCAGGTCGGAGCAAATGCAAACATGCAGGCTTTGGCACCTGGACTCTGGAATCTGTGTCTTCTCCTCCTTTCCCTAGGTGGAAAATATGTCTCTGCCTGAGACACATTTCATGAGGCACCTCAGAAATTACTGAGCACCGTTGGTCCAAGACTATGACCAACAGTAACATTCACATCCTTCTGTGGGTGTCTCCTCTTTCCCTATCTCATTCTTCTCATATTCATTTCATTTTTGAGCTTTAGGACCATTTCTGAATTAAACTCTTGCATGTAGGTCTTTCCCTAAGTTTGATTTCAGGAAACATTGATAGCTACACCTCTCAATGGAAACATTTGTTACAGAGGCCAGAGAGACAAGGAAATTTGTTTCGGCCACACAGTTAGTACTTCTGCCAAGCCTAGAGACAATGCCCCCTGACAGATCTCCAGTATGTTTGCCACCACATCATAATTTCTCTTACTGTTTGGCTCGGCTTATAATATTATTTATGTGCTAAGTGTTTTGGTTATTATTAGTGACTGTTAAAATATGACAGGGAGGCATATGTTAATAAAATGTGTGGGTTTCTGGAATGCCAACAAAAAACTGTTTCTGCTATGGTTAAAAGATTATTTAAAGAATTTTAGGTGTTTTGCCATCTGGAATGTTTATAAAAATATATAACTATATTTCAAGTTTACATGAGATTTAAATATGCTTATGCATATAATTGCACATCTGTAAGGTTTGTATAACAGGAAGTACTACTGAACACTTTTACCAAATTTCTATACCATTGGATATTTCACCAAATGTGTGGGTCATTTTAAGACATGAGAAGCTATTCATTGAAATAAAATTACAATGAATAGCGATGAAAATGGTTCACCAGTCTGTTGTTAAAAGGGATATAGAGGTTGTTTTGAACATATCTACAATAAACTTGACAATGTAAGAGTGGGCAGCAGAGCACTGCTGTGTTATGTAGTAGTTACATCAGCCTGTCTGTAGCACTACACTGTCCAGAAGTTGGAGAGAGCATGGTGTTCTGCACAGGCAGATCTTCTGTCACGATCTAATTTGCAACTGCTCTTAACAAATCATAAACGCATGCCAAGTGGGAGGCGATTAATCTGTTTTAATATTTGTGGAAACGTATGTGAACCCCAAGCACAAGTCATCCACAGGCCTGGATTACCTAGCTTGAGAACAAAGGTTTCAGCAGAGTTTCTGCATCTGTGAGCTGAGGAGGCGCAGTACAGCCCAGCTCACCTACCTCAGAAAGCCCCGGGCTCAGCTGAGGCTGCTGCATCAGTTCACTTTCTACCCAAGTGGTGGATCTGTTCTAAGGAGAGACAAGGAGTAGGGATTGTTTTGGAGATAGATAATAGGATAACTAATTCTGGAAGATGAGAACTGGTCAGTGCACTTTTAGGAAGGGCTCATATTTTCTACATAAACAGCCCAAGCAAAGAGCAATTAATTGAACATTGTTTTCCCTCACCTCCTACCTCCTGCTCCTCAGGGCTGGAGAAGGACCTGTAAATTTCAGATTATATTAACGGAAAGCTTAAGCAGTGCTCTTGGCTGCACTGAAAACTTATCTCAGAGAGGGGATTTTCTTGTGTTCCTGGCTACCCATTACTTCTGACCTCCTTACCTTGTCCTTTGAGGCCCCCTTAGTCCATGACAGGGCATGTGTGTTATGCTAAGTAACTTAGACCACTTCTTAAAATGACTGGCCTAAGTAGAGGCAGTTGGGGAGACAGCTTGGTGGTCTACAAGCCCCTGGCAAGCACAAGGACCAGGGTTTGATACCTGGTACTGCATGCTTAGCTGGCCCAGGAACCCCAGGCACACCATGCTGGACACTGAAACTAGGCATGGTGGTACACACCTGTAATCTCAGAGGCTGAGACAGGAGGATAACTATGAGTCCAGGCTATGTAGCATGATCTTGTACTAAATAATTAAATAAGTAAGTAAGTAAGTAAATATATCAATAAATAGGAGCATGATTTTCAGGTATTTATTTTACCAGTGAGCAGGTATTGGGGGAAACCAGCATAAGGAAATCAGTATTGATGCTATGAATGTAATATAATTAAGAGATAATAGAAGATTTCACTTGAAAAGTGGAAGTAGGAATTCAAGCACACTTTCAGCTTAGGAGTAGGAGGTGTCACTTGCATGTTGATCGAGGGACTGTAGAATAATTTCTCATATTTTGTCTTAAGACCCCAGAATCTTGGATAAATATTATATTTTAACATTTCTCCATGTTCATTAAATTTCTTCATTTATTGAGGTAGTCCCAGAGCTCCAAGCATGTGCTAAGTTCTATCCACAGCAAGAGTAAAGAATGATTAAATGAAAATTGCTTGGAGTGTGGTGACAGATATCAAAGTTAATTCACCTTTAGATGAGGTCATAATCTACCACAAGGCACTAACTAACCTTTATGTTTGTATATTTTGGTTCCTAGAGAGAATCAAACATTAGATAAAGAGACCAAAAAGCGAAGTATTTCACTATAGTTGCTAAATTTCCGATTCACTGTTGTGGTTTATAGTTAGATGGCCCCTTAAAGCCTCTAAGTTTACAGGTGTGGCTTGTTGGGGATGATTGGATTGTGGGATCCTAAGACTCCTCAGTGGGTTAGGTGGGAAGGTGGGCACTGGTGAGGCAGCCCAAAAGGTCTGTCTCTCTCCCTCCTGCTCCTCGACTTTTCTTGGCTTCCTGCCTGCCATGTCATAATCAAGTCTTTTCCATCATGTTCTCTGCCTTGCTGCCCTGCTTTGGAACCAGCCGACCATGGACTGAAAACTCCACAAACTGTGAGCCAAGCCTTTGTTCCTTGCAGTTGTGGGTATTGTGTATTGTGTCTGTGGTAAGGAAAGTAAGAAGATAAATTGCTTTTGTGGTTGTTTCTCTATTAATTTGTGAAGTACAAAGCTTTTAACTTTAAGATGCTGTGAGCTGCTAAGTGTCCTCAGGAGTTAGGGAGATGCAAATGCAAACCACAGTGAGACAGCATTTCCCACAGTGGAGTGATATAACAAGCCTCTGATCTTTGGAAACATATGGGCCTTCTCCTTTTCTCATTTGAATTGGGTTAGATACCTTCCTTTTTCACTAACAGAAATTCAGGTACAAAGGAACAGCCAGTTCCTTTCTTGTGAATACATGATTTTTTAGACCTACACAGGCAGATGAGACACCAGTGACCAAGATTCTGGAGGTGACACTGATGGAAGTAGCCTTTTCTAAGAAGGATATCAAAAGGCAACCTAGGCAGTTGTATGTATTCACAGCAGGTGGCCTCAATGGCCAAATCCTTTCCCCCAGGAATCTCTGCTTAAAAAGCAGAGCTCATGGGTCTTGAGCTCTAACATTAAGAAAAGGCAAAGAGCTAACTATCTATACAGACTCCACATATGCTTTGGGTGCTACATGTCCATGCAGGAACGTGGAAAGGCAGGGGCTTACTTGCTGATAAACAGTCATCTTTCAAAACCAAGCAGGAAGTTCTATAAGTCCATCAAGGAAGTTACTATCATTCACTGCAGGGGACCCAAGAGACATGGTTGAGGTCTCCTTGGGAAATCAAAATGCTGGTAAAGAAGCAAGAAGGGTAATTTTGTAGCTCCTGAAGCCCAACCTTATTGCCTATTTCCAAGAAACCATGAAAGTAATATAATGGAAAGCTATACAAGTCCTACATGGGCCTTTAAGAAACATAGACCATTGCATATACCACTATTCAGTAAAAAACCATTCTAGTTTTTAGTAAGCATACATTCCACAAACTATCTAGTCTCTAAGATTTTATCAAGAATTTGTTGGAAAGGTCGACTTTGATCTATGGGATCTGAGTCTCGAGGTTTTGAGTGTTTTGTTTTTTAAAAATTAAAATGTAATTCAAAGAAATGGAAAAAAAAGTTCTACATGGAAAATGATCACTTGAATTTTCACAGGGCTAAGATTAGTAGTGACCACATGACAGATATGCAAAGCTTTTCCATTCTTCGCCTATGATAACCCTCACAAACCCAAATCAGCCCCTTTATTGTAATCTGTATAGGAGAGAGGGACTGCCGTTCACTGCAGGGACCTCAAGAGACATGGCCAAAGTCTCCTTGGGAAATCAAAATGCTGGTAGAGAGGCAAATGGATAATTTTACAGCTTCTCAAGCTCCGTCTTATTGCCTATTCCCAAGGAACCATGAAAGTGATATAATGGAATGCCACCCTGGGGAGAGCTGGCAACTACATTACTCACATGCCACCACGGGGGCTTTAAACAAATATTGGTCTTAGTTGACAGCATTACAGGTTAGAATGAAGCCATTCCTATCCATTCAGCAAAGGCTACAGAGGTAGTTAAGGCATTCCTCAAAGAAATTATTCCCGTTTGGAGCACATTAGTCCCTTTAGAAAGATAATGGGCCAACTTTTACTCTCAAATAACGTAGGAGGTGATGAAGGCTTTGGCAGTAAGTACCATTTCTGCTCTACATGGAGACCTCAGTTTTCAGGAAAGGTCAAGAGAGGCAACTGGACCCTAAAGTGAACTCTGGCAAAACTTTGCTAAGAGACATCAAGGCTTGGCTTTGATTACTGTCAATCACTCCTGAAGGTTTGACACACCTCCAAATCTGGGTCAAGTACAAGACCATTTGAGACGCTGCATGGGAGGGCTTTTCTGTTTTAGGATATGGTAGTAGACCCCAAGACTCTTGCAATATCTTACTAATCTGGCTCAAGTACAACTATGCAAATATGTAGGAGTAAAGTTTTGCCAGTTTCTGGCCCTGGGAGACCACCTAATGTCCACCCTGGAGAACAATGCTTATTAAAACCTGAAGGGATCCTCAACATCATTTAAAGCAAAATTGAATGGTCTCTATTCAGTGATTCTTGCCAACCCCACTGTAGTAAAAGCAGCAGCAGTACTGCTCCAGGTGCAGATAAGTAGAGTCACTAATGGCCCTAATCCTCCTAGCAAGTGTCTGTCCTGAGACACCTCTTCTCAATTTTCATGATAGGAGTGATTTTGCTAAGGTGATGGCTTTCAGCCTTTCAATAATTTATCTAATATTCCTCTTTGCCATACTTTCTCCTCTACATGAAGCATGAAATCTGACCTGCTCTTTTGCATATTTGGGCTCTATACCCTCAGCCAATTAGTAAAGTTCCTCTTCTGATAAATTTATCAAGCTTTTTTTCATCCAACAGGATGTTCGATGATCCCTAACTCTTTCCCTCAGTGTCTTCTGACAGGCTTTTTCTTCAACCAAATCCATATAATTTCTAATAGGTAGAGGACTTACAGTCCCTTTCAGGAGGAGGTAGCCATATGAAGAGGAAGGTATACATCCTCTCGGTGCTCCATAAACAATTTTATATATATATATATATATATATATATATATATATATATATATATCTGGGGTGAAAATGAGACTGGAGATGCATTGTGGCAGACTGGCTGGGAGGGGAATGGGACCTATTAACTACGAAGTTCCAGGGCATAAGCACAGAACAGTCCCCAAAGTCCTGCACACAGAGCCAAGCAAAGACAGTGCTGTCTCCAGTGCTTCTTGCAAGGATTTGTGCAAGTTTCCAGTAGAACGATCTAGACCTAACACCACCCTGAGGAATGGGAGATACAAAAGGACAGTCACCAATGAGCTCTCCGTGGCTCTGCTCACCTCAGGGTGTAGGGTGCATCTCTTGTGCAACTTTTACTTGGCCTGAGCTTGCTCTACAGAGCCTGTTTCTTTTCATACCTTTAAAAGTGTAAAACCTTGCTACCTTAAAAAATGAGATGAATAACAACAAATGCTGCTATGTGAGCTCTCCTTTGGGGGCTGTGGGAACTTAAAATACTTTAGTTGAATTCATCTTGTTTGCAGCATGTAATGCTTACTTTCAGTTAGGGAGTAGGTACATGGATGCACCACATCTTAATTCTTTTTATGCCTCTCCCTTACTGATTTCCCCTCCCCTCTGCATCTTTAGATTGCTTTCTCACTTCCAAAAAGCCTATAATTGTGTATCCAATTGTTTACCCTTGATTTTCTTTTCCATTATTTATGCTTTGCATTTTTCATATAACACTATGTCATAGATGTAAGCTTATGAATCTCATTTATTGCACTTAACATTATAGTCTCAAGTTGCACCTCTTTTTCTATCAATGATGCAAATTTCCAACAAATGATTCTCCCTTATAGGAGAGCAGTGCTCTACTGTGTATAAATACCACATTTTCTTTATCCTTTGATCCTTCGATGGGTATACAGTGGTACTTGGTTCACAAATACTTTACCTTGCAAGCAGTTTAGTTCATGAACAAGAATTCGGCAAAATTTGATTTTGCTTGCAAACTGCATTGGATGACAAATATGATCACAGCCATCTTTCCCACACTACCACATACAGTCATATCTTCCAAAGTTGTAGAATAAATTGTTTATTAAATGAGGTATCACTCTATAGGCTATAAGATTTAGCTATTATGAATTGTGGTATAATAAACATGAGCATGAATGTATCACTATAAAACAATTTTAACTTCTCTAGGAAGATACCTAGAAGGGAATAGCTAAGTCAAGTGGAATTTCTATCTTTGGATTTTTTAATAACCTCCATACTGATTTCCATAGTGGTTGTACCAACTTAAAAATATAAAAAAATCTGAAAAGAGTTTGCTGTTTCTCAAAAAATTAAGCATAAAACTACCAAATGATCTAGCAACTGTACATATTTATTAAAGAATGAGGCACATGACTATAAAAAACTTATGCGTTCTGGGTATAAGAGTATATGCCTGTAATCCTAGCAACCTGGGAGGCTGAAGCAGGAGGATAGCAAGTCTGAGCTGCCAGGGCAATTTAGCAACTTAGTGAACCCTATCTCATAAAGAAAATAAATGTAAAACAGGGATTGGAATGTGTATTAGTGAGTAGGCCCTGGGTTCAATTCTAGTACTGGATAAAAGAAAATAAATAGAAAGGCTATGACTTAATATTTATGGCAGCATTATTCCTAAAGTTAGAAACTGAAAATAAACTATATGTTCATCAACTTGTGATGAACAAGCAGACAAAGGAGATGGGAGAAGATTGTATAATGGAATGTTAATTAGCAACAAAAAGGAATGAACTGGTGACATGCTACTTCAAGGCATGCAAAGTAGACATAATGCTATATAGATGATGTCTCACCAAAAATAATATTCTACATTCATCTATTAATATTGATCATATATTAATTACATGATTTATAAAGATAAAAACTAGATAAAGGGTTTTCTAGGACTGAGTTTAGGATTAAAATTTAAATGAATAAGACAAATCTTATTGGGTAGGTGAAAGTGTTCTAAAACTAATTTATGGTGCTATGTTGATAATTAAGAACCACTACATTTCAAATTTGGATGGAGTGAATTTTATAGTATGCAAAATGAATCTCAGTGAGATTGTTTGAAACACACTAGGAGCAGCAGGGGACAGCCTCAACTTCAGCTTGAGAGATGTATGTCCAGACTGGATCCTCCTGATTCAGCCTCCCCGATGCTGGGATTGCAGGCTTGTACCCCTACACTTGGCAAACAGTTTTTTAAAGATATTTCTAATTACTTTTTTCCCATTTTATCTGTCTGCTTTTTAATTTCCCTTTTATTTTGGGATTTTTTTTTTTTTCTTTTTGGCAGCAGTATCTGGCTGTAAAACTCCTTGAAATAGTAAACTACGACAGGGAAAAGATATGATGAAGTGAAACAGAATCCCAGGAAATTAACTGGCTTTTTTTTTTTCCTCACGTGTTTATTGATCTAAGACTCTAATGAAATGACAAAGCTGCAAAGATCTTAGCAAATCGTTTCTTAAATACACTCCTGTATGGATTTAAGACATGTGTTACTTTTCCACTGAGAACTCTGTTTGCTGCAATTAGTGACAAAAGAATACACACACTTCTTAAGTTAGGGTAGCCAAGTATAAGATTTCCTTGTTCGGAGTAAATCTTCATTTATCCTGGATTCTTCATGGAAGACAAATGAGAACCAAAACCGGGATTACAAAGAGCAAGATGTGGGACCGCCCACTCCTCACAACAGGTGTCCGTCAAACGGGAACTGGAAGTCTTCTCTGCTCGTCTTAGCTTTGTGTTTGTATAGCGTGGATTATAATTCTAGGGGGCTGGTTACTATTGCTTGCAAGGCACTTAATATTTTTTGATATTAACTAATTATTAAGTAATAATGTATCTTTGATTTTAGAATACATTGCCATGAAAAATTAATCTTTGTTGTTTTGTGCTCACCTGCCTGAAATTGTGTAGTCCCACTCAGCAACTCGTTAATTCACTAGATGTCTAGGGCCTCTAAAAATTATTTTTTGATCTGTCAAAATATTTGCATTAGTTTGTGTCATCTCAGTAGATTCTGCTAGAAATAGAGACAACCTATAAGCAGCAGTGGCTTATTAAAGCATGCTTGAGTGAAGTCTGACTTTCCAAACAGCTTTCACTTTATAACCATTTACAAAGAAAAGTCTTAGTGGTAATAACAAACATCTGGTATGCACGACATGCCAAGCCTTCATGAGCTAATGCATTTAATCTCAGGTGTTATCTTATAGGTGAGGAAACTAAAGCAGAGCTGGAAAGAGGCAAAGTCAAGATCTGAAAACCTTGCATTACTAAATTCAATGTGGAATTTATAGGTTGCATATTCTTTCAGTGGTTCACAAATACCCACATCTCATGGATTATTTCTGGGACTGTTTCAATTCCATCTGAAAAAGCACTGCAGAACCTGCTTCCTAACATATCCTTTGTTCTAGGTTGGCATAGAAAGTGTCTTTTGAGAAAAAGCATCTATTGTTGAACTTCGCGGTAGCAGTGGGAACGACAAAGAGGGTTCTAAGTGGAAATCACACTACAGCTCTGTTCTTTGCTCCTGAGGTGAGAGGTGACAGTGAACTCTTAGGAAGAATCACCTGACTGGTGGGTGAAGCTATAAAGATGGAGCTTGGATGAGACTATACTACTGATATAAAGAAACAGCTCATGACTTGTCCAAGGATGAGTGTTTTCAAGATTTGGCTGAATAGTTTTGTTTTTTGGTTTTTATTTCAGAACACAGGGCTGGGGAGATATTTCAGCAGCGTAAGTACCTGCCTGGGAGCACAAGGACCTGAATTTGATCCCTGGTATAGCATGTGGTGTAAAACCCAGAGCCATGCCGCCCACTGAAACTGGGTGTGGAGGTACACATGCCAGCGCTGGGGAGGCTGAGATGGGAGGCAATCGCTACGAGTCCAAGCTGTGTAGTGAGACCCTGCACCAAATGAATAAATACATAAAGAAGTTAAAATTTAAAGAATACAGAATGGTAATAGAAAAAATAGCATTAGAAATAATACAAAATTTCACTAAAGTAATAGGAATTAAAACAGTGGTTGCTATATTGTATGAAGCTATTTTCAAATTAGTTGTTTAGGTTATCAGATATGAACATGTCAGATTGGTTTAAAGAAAAAACAAGGCAAAGTAATAATTAAAAAGTTATAATAAATTTAAAATAAAAAATCAGAATAAAAATTAAAAAATTAAGCATTAACTGCCCCTTTCAAGAGAACAGCAGAAATCAACAGTATAATTATCCAAACTATCTTGCATTTGTACCTAAATATATCTTTTTTTCCCTCCTTACTTTTGTCCTTTTCCTCATCCCAGTTTTTCCTTCCTGTCGAACAAATTCTTTCCCATTCACAGTATCTGTTGTTCCCTTTAGATTGTCATTATTCTTTCAGGTTCTCATACTAGCGAGATAATATGATGTTTGCACATGTGAATCTGATTTATTTTACTTAGCAACCCCTCTCCACTACTGGTTGGAGTGCAGGCTGGTACAACCACTATGGAAATCAGTTTGTAGATTTCTCAGCATGCTAGGATTGAAGGTCCCATTCAAGCCAGCTATTCCCTTCTGAGGTGTTTCCCCAAAAGAACTGAAATCATCACACCACAGTGCTATGTGTGCACCCATCTGTATAGCAGTGCGATTTGTCATAGTTAAACCTTTGGAATAATCCAAATGCCTACGAGTTGAGGAATAGATAAAAAGGTATGGTATTTTTACACAATGGAGTATTATTCAGCTATAAATAAGATATATTTGTGACTTTTGTAAGTAAATGGATGCAACTGAATCGTATTTTTAAAACAGTGAAACAGCACATGTAAATGTCTAGATTTAGATGTCGTAGTAGTGGCTTCTCACTACACTTACAATAAAAGCAAAGACAATGTGGGACTCTATGATCCTTGCCCTGCCCCTTTCCTACCATGTCATTTTGATCTCTGCACTCCAGTAACATTGATCTCCGTTTTCTTCCTTAAACAGGGTACACTCCCACTTAGGGGCCTTCATGCTGGTTCTACACTTTCTTCAGGTCTAGGTCTTTCCCTTTCAGGATTTGAAAAGAATGTCACCTTTTTAGAAAAATCTCCCTTGGACACTCTCCTCAAGTAACCAAAGCCTCTGCGTCTTTCTTGTTCCCATGCCACTGTTGTTGCACTCTGCCCCATCACCTTACATGTTTTCTGGTACTTAACAAAACCTGAAATTGTCATAGAGTTACAGAACTGCAGAGATTATTAGGCAAAATGCCCTGATAATCCTGTATGCTAATAGGGATATGCATATGTATATGTATATGTATATTTCAACCAGCACAATGAAATAGAATGGGCAGTGATTCAGGACAGGAAGGAGGTAGTTGGGATTAGGGTGGAGTTCAGGGAAGGGATTTTGAGGCAACCTGATGTTCATTTCAAAATAATTCATTAGGTCAAACATATAGTTTATATGATTTTTTTCTGTGCATCTGTTTATGGTGACTCAACAAAATATTAAAAGTGCTTGGAAGAAGAAAAACACTGTTTGAGCAAATGGTAAAAAAGAAGGAAGCATATCCATCCGTGGCTGCTAGGAGTGTCACTTGGAGGAAAGGACCACAGAGGCCGATCAGATTAGAGAATTATGGTGAGATGAGATATGTAAAGGACCTTCTAAGGGAAGGGGTAGGAATAAGCAACATCCCAGAAGGAAAGCCTACAATGTGCTGAGAAAATGGCAGTAGTTCAAGTGCAGCTAATTGCAATTGCTTTTGATGGAGGAGCTGAGGGTAGATAGAGTGGGATTGTGGAAATGTTGAATGACAATTTGGGCTGAGGAGTGCATGCTCTTGCCTTAAGCAGTCATCTTGTGAGTGCTGTTTTGAATTCTGTGTTAGGTCACCTCAGTTGCCTTAGTGTCTGGGTTGGCATGAATTGCTCTCTGGAGTCGATAGAGTTGTCATATGTTTCAGTCCATCCTGGATGCATGAGCAAGCATCTGCTGAAATGAGGAGGAGGATATTAAGATTCATCAGCAGTTGTTATGCAAAGGGCCATAAAAAAATAAGATTTCAGCGGCATAAGTGGTAACTGTTACCACCATCAGTGAAGTTTTTTCTCGAGTTTTAAAATGTTGACTTGTTCCTTTGTAAATCCAGAAGTGGGATAACTCCTGGATTACAGAAGATCAATGAACAATAAAATTGGAGGCATCTGGGAAAATAAAAGCCTAAAGGTAAGTCTTGGTTAAAAGTTGGGTGGTACAAGTTGGAACTAAAGAACAGTGGTACCTTGGTTCATAGTTGCTTTTGGTTTACAATTTGGTATACCAGCAGAAGCATTTGGTAATGTTTTATTTTTGCTTGTGAACTCTGCATTGGGTGATAAACATGATGGAGGCCTTCTTTCCTATGTGAACACAGATGTGGTCATCTTTTCCAGAATCATGGAGGAAATTAAGTTCATGAACTGAGGCACTACTGAACTAAGAATGAAGTGGTAATTGGTGAAGGTTGAGTACTTAAGCAAGAAGGTGTGTGTCCCACCTGTAAGATAGTGCTTTTGAGGGGAACAGACTTTAGGTTTTGAA
>PVKN010022133.1:0-15253 GCA_004027915.1 Capromys pilorides
AATTAATTAATTAATTAAAAAAATATTTGTAAGTCTTCCATCATTTTATAAGCTCTTAAACAGTTTTTGTAATACTAAGACTACTTTATCTCTAAAGATACTCAACCCTAATATTAAAATAAAACAAAAATTAGATCATTCTGTACATATTGGTCAACACTATTTTGATACCCATTTAAGACAATTATTGGACACCTTCATGGGCGAGTCCATAGATTTACCTTGTTACCTTTATTTAGAATCTCTTCATAAACATCTTGTTGTTTAGCCAACATTGATGGAGATTGATTTGGTTTTAGTTTCATGTTATTTAAGACAGTATTTTCAAAGAACATTTCTAAACATCTGTGGGAGTTCTGAGGGGGCATTCCTTGACAAAAGAGTCCCTGTTCACAGAGTCGCGACCTAAAACAGAATATGCAAAATATTAGACACAGATGAATTTTATAGAAAAGAAGAGGATGGGTAATGGCTATGAGAATGTCTTATATGGCTTTTTCCATGGGAGAACCTGATACTAAGTAATTTTTTATTGAGAAGATGTATATAAAATGAGCTGGGAATCTATCATCAAAACCAGATTTGTAAGAAATACTGCTGTTAGCTGGAATTTGTTAATGAAAAAGTAAATGTATAATTAATGTGCATGGGGTTTCTTAGGTTAAATATTGGCTTTCAAAGGTTGAAGCCCCAATGCTTTCTGGAAACACCCTAAAATATACCTACGAATATGGAGATGGGGTTCTATGCCCAAAGCCTGAACTTGGAGGGCATCGCATTTCTCCTAACATTTTGAAAAGCAACTCTGAGAACTTCTAGCATCATTTAAATTGAACATCCACATGATTTTTCTACGCATTCGGCTTCTATTGCGTTTTAGCAGACCTACCCCCTGCCCGCATGTGTTTCCCCTGCTGTGGGCTCTGGAGGTCCGGATCTGTCTGAATCTGCGTCCCTTGCTAAGGCTCCATCAGCACGGATTCGGGTTGAGCCTTGCTTAGGTCAACTGGAACAAACATTTAGCCTTTAAATACCCCTTAAAACCTGCAAGGATGGAATCCGTCTTTTGTTTTTCACAGTTTATAGAAACACATATTTTTTGGTAGTAGTTCTTTCCTTCGCGGGTCTGGAAGTGACTTCTTTTGACACTGTGTCAGCGCTTGAGACAGCCCCAGCTAGGGGGAAGAGGAGCTGCAGAGCCCAGCTATTTTGCATAACTCTGTCTGAGAGGTCGTTTAGTTTTCCTCCTGTTGGGCAGGATAAGGAGCAGCAATGAGAGGACATTGTATTACAGTATTAACTGTGTTTCAGTAGATGTTTTTAGAAGCACGTAACAGTGCGGGAACTAACTACATTTCAAAGAGGCAGATGGTCTTCTCCCACCAGACGAAGGCGTCCGAGCTTGCGTTTTCATCTGTAGGGCCAAAGACCCTCACTCAATATTTGATGCAAAAGAATTAGAATTGTGGAATGGCCCGCCTCAGATAGACTCTTGGTGTGGTCATCAACGCCTCAGCTTTCCCTGAAGTTGCCGTTGGCCTCGTTCCAGGAGGGCCATGCGGCAGCTGTTCCTTTTCACTCAGCTTTCCTCCTCGTCCAACTATTTCAAACATTTGCTGCCCGAGTCTCCTTTCTTATCCAATTTCTTTGATTTTTCTCTGGGAGAAAAAAAAAACTTTTAATCTGAGCCCCTTATGCATGACCCGAGTTTGCTACCAGGCCCTAACTCCCTCTCAGGGCTCCAAGAGCTCCCAGATGGTCCCCTGCCTCCTGATATCCTCTATTCCTCTCTCTGTTGCCCCATTTCCCTTAACACATCTCCATGGGGTTCCCCTAGACAGTGGAACCAAAGAAGGGCAAGAGCCCTCCTCCCTCTGTGTCCTTCCAGCATGAGTGGCTTGGCTCATGCCTCGTCCATGTTATTCAAATTCACTCTGCGTTGAGTCATGCACTTTCATTTAACAGCTCATATTTGCCCAACATTGCATTAGATGCTAATGATACAAAGATAAATGACCTTGCTAATCCTCAAAGATCTCCCCAGCCAGAGGCTCACCCACGAACAGGTGTTGGTGAACCTCACGAGAGGGCAGGACAGGCCACACACCTGGTGTCACGATCTGCGCCCCCTATGGCTTCAACCCAGACACAGAAAACCGACTTGGGGTCAGTTTACCTCTGAAAGTGACTGTCCCTATTCTGGCCCCCAACATGTGATACTGGTTTTAAAACCATACTTTTTATTAAGTGATTTTTTTCTTTTGAGATAGGGGCTTACTCCACAGACGAGGTTAATCTCCAACTTTCCCTCCTCCTGCCTCAGCCTCCTGAGTGCCAGATTGTAGGCACGCAGCCAGCGAAGTGTGACTTAAGGAGTACAACACATACAGCAGTAATACATGCAGAAGTTATTGTTCACAATCCCTACAGGTCACATGCTGCTTTTTAATAAATAAAGGGGCTAAGTGGGAAAATAATACATAGATATTTATAATGGCTTGTGTGTTCATTAGAACAAACTTAAAGGATGCTCCATAAAATTATTAACAGTGAGATAGGGGTGAAAGTAGACCCCTACACCCCTATAATCTCAGTACTTGGGAAGGCTGAGACAGGAAAACTGCAAGTTTGAAACCCACCTGAGCAATTTATCAAGACTTTCTCTCAAATTAAAAAAAAAAAAGGAACTAGGCATGTAGCTCAGTTCCATCCCCAGTACCCCTACACATAAATTATAACAATGCTTATTTATGTGAAGGTGAGGGATTTTTACTGTATTATTTATTCTACAAACTTAAGTTATAATGAAGACACTCTAGGGACTTATGCACCGTGTGGCACCTTTCCTACCTACCTTTTCCCTACAATATTAAATAGCTCAATCTGGTCTGATCTATTAATTAAAGACCCGGGTGTGATGGTGTGCATGCTGTCATCTCAGCACTCTTAGAGGCTGAGGCAGGAGAATCTCAAGTTTGAGCTCAGCCCAGGCAATTTAGTGACAGTGAGACCTTGTTTCAAAAGTGTGTGGGAGGCTGCTGGTGTAGCCTGTCGCACATGCCCTGGATTCAGTTCTCAGCACTCTGATCCCTCTGAGGCTCTTTGGAGCTTGAGGTCAGGCACACCATGGATAGAAACCCACATAGGCGGTCCTCGTGAGGCCTTCTGTGAAACAGGCAGCTCGCAGTGCCCTGCGGAGGCTGGAGCTCTGCAGCACATGGCTCGCTGCTAAGCTGTGTCTGTGCATGGCACTGGCTGCCCTCAGCCGCGTGTCCCTGTCAGGGTCTCACAGCGTCCCCTGCAAGTCTAGCAAGCGCACGGGCATGCCAAGGCTGCCCAAGTCACCTCCCTGTGTGCTGAGGGGACAGCTGCTGCCTGCATTAACGCTGTCAAATGGGAAACCGGCAGTCGGGCTGTAGGAAACGTTCTCCAAGTGCCTGGAGTAAGTAGGGCTGGGCCAACATCCTGGCTCTAACTAAATTCATAGATTTAGACACATTATCTCATGTCACTAAGCTGTCATGTTCCCTTTCTTATATGTGGATTAAACTGCTGGCCTCACTGAGGAGATCACTTAGAGGATAGAGTGGAACAACAGTACAGGGCCGCAGTTACCATGGAGCCTGTGCTCAGCAGAGTGGGAACAGCGCTCCCAGGGGATTCTGGCCGGAAGAAAAGAAGCCCCTCGATGCAGAGCAGTGACGGAGGCGCAGGGGTGCACTGTGACGTGGGCCCCTCCTTGGGGTCCTCACTGTTGCTGCCAGGGGGCTTCCGTAGAAGAAATCCCAGCCTAGGAGCCAGGAAAGATTCCCTTAGAGAACAGCAGTCATACAATGCTAGCTTTAGAAGAATTACTCATGGGTTAATGCGGAAGTTTGGCTGTATCTGGAAATCTAAGCTATTATATCTCAAATTGTTTCTATGAAAAACTTCCAAGTTCTTAACAATTGATTTAGAAATAAACTACTGGAAGGCAACTTGCTTGGGGATGGACAGCAGGTCCACGTTCATGCCTCACTACGAATGAGAGAAGAAATAACCATTATGCTGCCTTCACTGAACAGTGCCCGCAGTCTTCTGGGAGCACAAGGACTGCAAGTTATTTAAAGTAGTAGCCGCATAAGCCCATCAGATTGAAGTGACATCTTCACGGTTATATGCTAGCTATTTTCTCCAGCTACCAGGATCTACTTGTTAGGTGTCCTTAGGCATTTTTAGAATTGAGGATTCTTAAGGAAGTCAGAGCCTTTTGCTCTCGCAGTGCTTGCTCCCTCTGCAGTTGTGTAACTGCCGGGCTGAGGCAGTCGCCCCCACCCGCCCCAGCTCTGAGGCTTTCTGCCCATGTATGGTAGCTGCACGGCGACAGCTCCTGACGCTGGATGAGTGAGCAAAAGCCACAGTCAAAAATCTCAGCGTAAGATTAAGACTCTCCTGCTCGGGGGTTGGATCAGTGCTAGAACACTTGCCTAATAGGTATGAACTGGCTTCATTCCCCAGCTCTGCAAGAAAGAGAAACGCAGAAAAGAATCTCCTGTCCATGGGAAGCTATCTATATATAGATCAATCAAATTGGACTTGAGAGTTTTTCAAAGAAAGGAGAAAACTATACATGATTGCAAGCTGGGCCTCCCCACACTAGGGGAGACTGAGGTAGGAAGAGGACAAGTTCAAGCCCAGCCTAGGTAATTGACCAACCCGGAGACATTTAGAGAGCAACTGTCTCAAAATAAAATTTTGAAAAAGAGCTGAGGAGTAGTTCATTGTGAAGGTCCTGGGTTCAGTCCCTGTACTGAATGTAGTTGACGTCCTGCCAAAATCCAGTCACTCTGCCTGTTTAAAATTCCTCCTGTCAGAAGAAAACGATTTTTAGACTCCGTTCCTGCCGTTTCGTGTGATTACTGCGCAGAGTAGCGGTGCGCCTGTGCTCTCCTGCCTCTTCGTTTTTAGATCTATGTGCACGGAAAGTGATGCCTGTGGCCTTTTGGCTCTTTAGGTTTGCAACTCAGCCCCCAAGTTACTCACTTTTTAAGTTAGTTTCTCTAAAAGGAAGAAGATAAAAAGCAGAACTAAGCAGGAGTTCTCCCTCGCTGTGTTAGAGCAGCTCTTAAAAAGGGTTGGTGTCAGTGGTATTTAATACCTCACAGTAAAGTGTGTGAAGAAACCTCATCCAGAGTGTGTGCCTTGTTTGAAGCCAGTAGTCCCCAGCCTGGCACAGCAGGAAGAGGTGGGTGAGGGAGTGAAGCAGCCTCTGCATGCACCACATCTCCTGCCTCACTGCCTAAGCCCAGGCTCTTGTTGGATTAGCACTGGTGTCGGCTTCTGGAAGGAGTACGACTGCTGCAGTGCGCTGCCCTGTGATGGATCTTGCGTTCTCCTTACAAGAACCCAGCATCTGGCATTCGGCGGTGGAGCTGAGGCAGTGATGTTAGCACTGCAAAATGTGATTATTACATATTGAAGACATGCACATTGTTTTTTAAAAATGTTAAACTCTCTTTTCCCCCAAGTCTGTGGAAAAAATTGTCTTCCACAAAACCAGTCCCTTGGAGCCAACAAAATAGTTGTGAAAGTTTGAGAACCATGGAAATTCAGCAAGTCGCTTATGAAATGCCTACTTTACACCACTCACAAAAATGAATGATAGAAGCAGGAATTGTATTTACATATCAGTAATTTCCCTGATGAAGTTTTGCATAAGATGCTGGAAATCTCAGAGAACAATATCTATACAGAAGCATCTCAAAGTTTCCCATAGAGAAGCAGATTGATAACCAAGTCTGGGTCTGCTGGTCAGACCACAAAATGTCCCATACAGCCCACCATGCAACAGTTGTCAACTTAAAATACTACAGTAAAGGGGAAGTTGTTCGTGGCATGGGACTGATGAACCTGAGGAGACTCCACAAGGTGGGGCCTGGAGAGCCCTGAGGTTTCCCAGCTCCTGGGGAGTGAGGGTGAAGTGAGGGCTGCTGCCCGGATTCATTCTTCCCTTCAGTGCCACTTGCCGGGCATCTAACAGCTGCCGGAGTCTTCAGTGGTGGTCACGTTCAGTGACGATAATCGTGGAGATTATGGCCTGTTTTGGAAGACACTGAACATAAACCAGAGTCGGCAATGGAATGGGTGTCAGAATAGGAAATGCAGGATACTGGGGGAAGGGTTAATGGGGGGTGCTTTTTGAATTGGACTAGGACGGGGTGGACGTTTCAGGGAGGAAATGACATTTCATCTGAAGCCTAACACTTTGCACAGGAAGGAGAGGGAGGTTGTTTGTGAAGATTCCCCAGGGAAAACACCTGACACTGACAAAACAGAAAGGTCAGGCGGAGTACCATTCATACCCAGAGGAGAGATTTTGTGTAGCAGGACCAGAGAAGTCGCTTGTCAAGAAGTCATAGAGGGGTGTGGTGGCATATGCCTTAATCCTAGCACTCAGGATGCTAAGGCAGGAGGATTGCCATGAGTTTGAGGCCAGTCTGGGCTAAATAGAGAGTTCAAGGCCAGTCTAAACTACACAGTGAGGGGCTGGGGAGATAGCTCCATGGCACAAGCGCCTACCTGGCAAGTGCAAGGTCATGAGTTTGAACCCTGGTCTTGCAAAAATAAATAAATAAATAAATAAACAAACAAACAAACTACACAGTGAGATCCACACTTGAAACGAACCAAAAAGTTGCAGGCACTTCACAGATTTTGGAACTTTGTGAGTAAGAGAAAAATCATGTAACAGTTTAAGCAAAGAAATTAAAGCGACATTTAAAAAAATCACTCAGTTATGTAGGGCAGTGGCTACGAAACTTTCTAAAGCAGGTACCTTCTCAGTGAGATGTGTTGAAGGCCTGGGAATTGAACCCAGGGCTTCATGCTTGGCCACTGAGCAATGCAGAATCCTTCCATGAAACATTTTAAACCTACACGCCAATACGGTTACTTTTGTTAATACATATGTAGGCCAGGGGGCCGGCAAGATAGCTCAGCAGTCTAAAGTGCCTGCTTAGGCAACCGCATGGTCCACAATTCAATCACCAGCCCAGGGCAGGCTGAGACAGCCACAACATATATAAATAAAGTTTCAAAAAAATGCATATGCAGGCCGTAAGTATGTTAGAAAGGACAAAAATAATTTAAAGCATGAGAAAAATAGAATCCCTAAGCATCTTTGCACAGCCCCTCAGCTCCTTGCGAGCACCCAGGGGTGTAGGCTGCACTGGGGAGGTACGCTGTTTGGCTCCCTGGCACTCCCAAATATCTGGCATGATCAACTCAATGAGAAGAATTTTTCTTAAACCAGGACCTTAACACTATAGACCCAGCCTTGGTTTCTGCTTAGCTTAATTTAGTTTTGTTTTTTGGGGGGAGAGGGGATTGAGATAAATTCTCAGTAATTTGCTCTGTCTGAATAAAGCTTGTGATCTTCCTGCCTCAGTTTCCCAGAGTGCTGGGACTATTGGCCTCTGCCCCCACAGAGGTGGAAAGGGTTATTTATGGCTTCTGATCTGAGAGACTCTGGCTCTGGCTTCTTTCTGGTCTCTGAGCAGGCGACGCATCACGGCGGCAACACCAGACAACGACTCACTCCATGGCCACCAACAAAACCAAGAGGAAGGAAGAGGTCTCCCAGTCAGTGCCCTTTGAAGGCGCACCCCGGGGGGCTTCAAGGCCTCTACCACGCCCACCTTCTGGCAAGATGGAGCCAGCCTTTGTCATGTGACACAAAAGACCTGAACTATAGCAGAAGCTTCCTGGTTTGGCTGTCAGGGGACAGCAAGATCAGGAGAGAGTTACTGCCATGATCCAGGTAAAGAGGTGGGCGGGTCCTGAGGCAGAGCCTGGAAGGGGTAGGTGGAAGGTTTCAGATATCAGGAAGGCTGGACAGGTGCAGGTGGGGCTGAGCCACAAGGAAGAAATCAGAGGGAAAGGTCACTCAGTTCTGTTCTGAGCCGCGTCCTTGAGGCACCAACTTATCCTCTGAGTGACACCAAGTTAAAGCCTGCCACTGAATTTTTGGAGTAAACATAAGCAAGAAGAACTCTCACAGTCAAGTCAGCCGTGTTTCACTACTGTTTATTTCTGAGACGGATTGCCTCCTCTGGCTCTCAAGTTTTCTGTTTTCATTTTTCTTTATGGTGTGGGGCATGGAATGCATGCTGGGCATGAGCTCTACCACCGAGCTGTACTCCAACTTTCTTCCATCTCTTTCCTAAGGGATCTAAGGGTAAGAAATTCCCATAGAAAAAAAAAATTCCCATAGAAAGCCGACATCTCCCAGGGCCACCCTCCCGCTTCCCTTCTTTCCTGTCTGATGCTGCGGACCTTCTGGACTGTAAAGATTGGCGTACTTGCATTACTTGTGATTGGACTGCGACACATGCATAAAGATCATCATCTTCATTTTCCTGCCAATCATTTAGTGGCTGTCGGTAGGTTTTTTCAGTGCCTGCAGCACTGAAAGTCATGTCATTCATAGTTTTACACACACACACACACACACGTGGGAGGGGTGATGGTTATTCATGCTGATGCGATGGCAGGCATCTTTTGCACATTCTAGACAACTGCCCAGGATTGGCCCGGTGCTTATCTATAGGCAAATGTCAGCTGCAAATGCTATTTTAAAAATCCTTTAAAAAATACTACCGCTTGCTGTGACTGGGAGCATCCCAAATCGTAACTGGCAGAACGCAGTCTGTGCGCCAAGTTTAGATCGGAATGCATGTGAATATCTTTAAAATAATTATTTTTCGGTGCTTCTGGGGTTAGTGATTTAAGAACCGAGTAAGTCAAGAATGCTGTCACCACTGTCCTGTGCCGTAATTCAAAGCCTGCCTGAGTGGTTTTGAGCTTGGAATGGTAGGGTGGGACCATCGGTAGATAGGCACTGGATAAGAGGGCCCCTATGCCCTGTTAGATGTGTGTAGCTACTTTTGCTTTACTTTCTTGGTTTTCAAAATTAGTAAGCAAAAGGGCCGGCCAGACAGTTCAGTGGAATAAAGTGCCTGCCTAAGCAGGAACCCGCAGGGTTCAAGGTTCCATCCCCTGCATGCCGTGCCAACCCTGTCCCCCCGGGGCATGCTGAGACCGTGACTGAGACTGGGCATGGTGGCACATTCCTGTAATCCCAGCACTTGGGAGGCTGAAAACAGGAGAATCAATATGAGTCTGATCTATGTAGTGAGACCCTGTAAACCCTGTCCTAAATTAATTTTAAAAAATTAGTATGCAGTCTCCAGATTTGGTCCTGTTGATGGTGATTGAACTCAGGAGGAATATAGAAATCCCTTGCTAATATTTCTCCAGCAAAGAACTTTAATGCCTCTTGAACAAATTTTGGAGAAATCAATTTATTCACACATACAGCTTTACAGAAAGACTTGCTGGCTACTTCCATAAGCTAAGTTTTTGGATCAGAAACCTAAAAGTCATTTGTTATATATTATACCACATCACTGGCGTTCAAAAACTGCTCCTGAAAATGTCACCTGAAGCCACACTTTGGGTCTTTTGCGTCTTACTTTTTCAGTGGCCCTTGCTCACGCTTTGAGTCTCCGCCTTGGAAAGCAGAAATCCCAGCTCTTGTTGGCCGAGGGCCTGCTCTCTGCGGAGGAGGAGAGAAGTGACCAGCGCAGTCAGACGCCTGGGCCCAAAACGCGCAGGGAAGCAGCGTTCCTGCGTTAGGAGGGAGAAGGGCAAATGAAAATCGGGGGCCGCCGAAGGACCCTGCGTCGCCGCTTGTTACGCGGCTAGCGAGAAGCGAGGCCCAGCAGGAGCCCGCGGTGACGCTCGCCCCCGCACTCGGGCTGTGGCGGAAGGGCGAGGCCCCCAACCCCCAGCAGAGCTGGCCCCAAGAAGCGGAGAGCTGGGGCTGGGTCCTGGCGCGCCTCAGCAGCAACGAGCTGCGCAGGCAGAGAGAGGCTGCAGGCCGGGCTGCAGCGCACGGAGCTTCCCGAGGCCGAGTGGAAAACAAGTGGGCGCGCAGCACGCTTCTATTTTCTGACAGATGTGCCCTGGGCGGAGACCGGTAACTCCCACGCACCGCGAGCTCCTTCCCGTTTGGCGTGTCCAGGAATTCAGAGCCACTGGGCTGCGTTCTTTTTTTTTTCAGTGATGGGGACCGAACAGCAGCGTCAGTGTGCGAGGCGCAGGTGGGGGTGGAGGAGGGCAGAGCGGAGGGGCCGGCCCGTGGGGAGCAAGGGGGTTTCTGGGGGCGGGAAGTGGAAACCACAGCCGCGGAAAGAGGAACTGGCTGGAGAGCAGCAGCGGGGGCGAGGCCGAGGCGGGAGAGTCCTGCCTGCCTGCCTGCCTGCCTGCCTGCGGCTGGACACCAGCTCCCGGCCCGCCCGGGGCACAGGCTGGGCTCCCCGGAGGGATGCGGTTTATGCCACTGTGATGCCAAATACTTGAAGGGGATAGGATGACGAGGTGTGACCTCTCCCAGAGAAGGCAGGAGCAGCAGCCAAAGCAAAGCCTTCCAGTAGGTGCCTGAGCGAGAGCCCCAAGGTTGTTCTTGCTCACGGCAAATGGAGAGAAGACTCCCGCTTCTTCAGCCGCGGGTGCAGGGTTTCCTGCCGCGATGCCAGAGGTTTGTATACACATCTGTGAGGCTTGGGCTGTTTTGAGAACCAAACATAGGTTACTGCCACGTGCAAAAACAGGGCTGGGCCAGCATGCAAACTGCTAGTCCAGAGGGCGGCTTTTTAAAAAATGTTATAAATTATGACAAGATCCTGCGTGACAAAAATGTCGTTTTAAGCCATTTTTAGTGACACATTGGTGACATCAAGTACATCCACATGGTTGTGCATTCCTTACTGCCGTCCAGTCCCTGAGGCTTTCCCATCTCCCCACACTGAAATTCTGCACAGTTACCAGGGACACCCCCCCACCCCCACTCTTCCACATGTCTGAGTTAACTAAGCGCCTCTCCTGAGTGGGATCCTGTAGTATGTGTCCTTTTGGAACTGGCATACTGTTCGCCCATGTTGCAGTGCGGATCAGAATTTCTGTGGAAGGCTGAAGCAGGACTGCAAGTTCAAGCCCAGCCTGGGCGACTTTAGCAATTTAGCCAAACCTTAGCTCAGAATGAAAAGTAAGGGGGTAGGGATGCAGCCCAGGGATGAAGCCCTGGCCTGGCCAGCACAGGCCGGGGTTGGTCCCTAGCAGCAGTGTTCATTCCCCTTGTCATGATCCTTTGCTTTTGCAGGACAGCTAAGGGTATTACCAGAACCTTAGGAAACTAGGTGGGTTAGTAGGGCTGAGGAGTGCAAAATTCAAAATTTTCTTACAATGACATTATTTGGAATTGGAAATACGTTAGTTCCAGCTTTTATGGGTAATATTTTTGTAGTTAAAACATTTGTAACTTAGAACTGGGACTGTAACTCAGTTAGAGAGGCTGGCCTCGCACAGTGAGGCCCTCAGTTCTCTCTCTCTCTCTTTCCTCTTTTCTCCTCTCCCTCCTTTTCTCCCTTCTTCTCTCCCTCCCTTCCGGGATCCCTCTCTTCTTTCCTCCCTCCCTCCTTTCCTCCCTCCCTCCCTCCCTCCTTTCCTCTCTCTCTCTCTCTCTCTCTCTCTCTCTCTCTCTCCACCTCTCCCCCCCTCTCTGGTGTAACATAAAATTTACCATTTTGACCTTTTTTAGGTGTATAGCTGGGAGACATAAAGTACTTTTTATGAGTATTTCAGTATAAGCCACATCCAGCAGTTAGTATTCAGGAACCTTTGTTTCTTAACTTTCTTTCACAGAATTATGAGTAACTTTATTGTCCCCTTTTTCAAAATAAAGATTACAAAATGAGTAGAGACGGGGATGTAGCTCAATGGCATAGGTGCCTGCCTGGGTAAGAGCAAGGTCCCAAGTTCAATCCCGGATATTGAAAAAAGAAAAGAAAAGGGAGTGGATAAACAACTATGTCTTTGCCTTATTGGTTCTTTGCCTCTTCTGTAACCTGCTTTTAAAATTAAAAAAAAAAAATTAAGAGAATTAACATATTTAAAAACGCTGTTAGAAACAATACAGAATTTGACTAAACAAAATTACAGGAATTCGACAAAGGTTGTATTGCATATTGTTGTCTTCAAATGAGTTGCTCAGATTACCAGATATAAACATGCAAAGTTGGTTGAAAATTATAAAAAATTCAAAAGAAGAGAGAGGGAAAAATAATTAAGCATTAACTGTTCCTTTCAATAGACCAACAGAAATCAACAGTGACCCTTTACCCACAGAGTATCACAGTGACGTTGACCCAAAACTTTCTCTCCTTTCCCAAAGCGATTTCAACCTCCCTGTTTATTAATAGACACCTTTGTCTACCCTTTAGTCATGGTGACTCTCACAGTGGTTCTTCCCTCAACCCTGACCAAAGTTATTTTTGTCACTTTAGTTGGAAACCTAGTAGCAGTGTCTGTAAATTCTCCTTAAAATAAAGCAGAACTTACAGTTGTTGGCCAGAGCGGGCCTCTGGTTTAGCAGCGTGGCTGTGATGTTGCAGGGTGCGAGTATGTGCAGGGAGCCCCGCCCCCGCTCCCTGCAGCGCCGCCACTGTTGCCCCAGCCTGCAGCCTCCTCAAGCCAGGGTCCAGATGGAGGTGGATGCGTCCTGCCGCTGCCTCCCCTGTGTCTGTACTGCTTGGCAGTATAGTCCAGAGATGGGAGCGGTAAACTACATTTCCTGGAGCAGACCCAGACCGAGCTGCGCCTCATGTCAGGTGGCAGATTTACCCAGAAAATGTTGCCCAGATTATGAACGAACGCCAATGGGAGGGAAAGGCATCAAGGATCCTGGGAAGAATTTCTTGTTAAAGCCCCTTGGTGTCTTGTGTCTGTGGGTCCTGGTGCCCCTCATCCCAACAGGGTCCCCTACACCGGCATCCCAGTGGCTCTGTGCAGCTCTGTGGTCTACTTGCCTAAGAGGTGCAAGCCCTGGCTTCTTTTTAATGTATTTGGAACAGGGTCTCACTAATGCAGCTTGGACGCTAGGGATCCTCATTGGCAGCCGCCCCAGAGCTGGGATCATAGGTGTGCACCACCACGCCTGGACTTGGTGGCCGGCTGTGCAAGCCCAGCCTCAGGCCTAGGGGGCATGTGGTGCTGAGGATCGGACCTCAGTCTTTGTGCTTGCCTGAGCAGGGGCTTAGTCCGCTGAGCTATCTCACCCGCCCTCAAGGCCTCGCTTCTACCTCCAGCGCTGTGAAAACAAAACAGAAACTCTGATGGGGAACACAGATTCTACAAGCTCTACAGAATTTACCAAATAAGAAAGCCGGGCTCCCACTTACTACACTTGGTATCTTGCATGGTTGTGAAGTCTGCTGTGAGGGCTGGGGAAGTAGCTCAGCTTCCTGAGCACCTGCCTGGCAAGCGCAGGGTTCTGCGTTCCGTTTCCAGTCCCGGCGACAGTAACGACAGCAAAACAACTCCTGTGCATCAGTCGGCTCTTCTGGTGCTGCTGCTCTTGGAGCAGTCGCCTGCGTCGTCGTGACCTGGCAGAGCTCTGGTGCTACCTGGCAACAGCGCCGCTGTCATCATTTGTGAAGGTGTAAGAGTCAGCACAGGAAGGAAACAGCACAGGCGAGGTGCCACGCGCCGCGTGTGGAGGAGGGTTCCTGAGACAAGCCCAAGGGACGGGGCCCAGGCCTGGGAAGAGGGAGCGGGCAGCAGCGTGGGCTAGAATGGGTGCTGGGGCCCTTGCAGGCTCTGGTAAGAATCAGATTTTATTCTGAGAGTTGAATTTTATCCTGTAGACGACAGGATCCAGATCCAGGCGGTGTCTGGAAGGCGCCTACCCATTTCTGTGGAGAAAGGAGGCTGAGGGGAGACTGGGTGGGCTGTCAGAGCTGTCTGGGAGGAGAAGCCAGAGAGTACTCGGGGAAGGGGACCAGAGGCCAGGAATTGAAACTGAGCGCGCGCGCACGCGCGCGCGCGTGTGTGTGTGTGTTGGTGCTGTACTGTGTCTTTCTCCCTTTTAGGAGGGTCCTCTGAAATCCCACAGTCAGCCCTGGTAAGGAGAAATGAGTTTCTTCTCCAAGTTCTTCAGTGTTAAGCATGATGGCAGAGGAGCCCGAGCTGTCAACTCAGGAGTGAGGAGCACCTCTGGGACGCCCACAGGTGTGGACAGGGAGTTCCAATCACCCAAGCACTTCTGGAGAGCCCGGTTACACACCCTGACATGTCTGCACACAGGTGTGGGGGTGAGGCAGGGCTTAGGGTCCTACACAGACCTGTGTGTGGCAGCGTCAGAGTCTTGGTTCATTCAGGCTCAGGGAGCCGCTGTTGAGTTCTTGGTGTAGAAGATGGTATGGGTTAGAAGCTGAAGAAGATGAGAACTGAACACAGCGGGTGTGGGCACGCACCTGTCGCCCCAGCACTCTTTGAGACAGGAGGATCGGAGTTCAAGCCCAACAAGGCAACGTAGTAACCACCTTGTCTCAAAATTAATAGAAGGGCTGGCAAGATAGCTCAGTGGACACAGGGACCAGAGTTCGATCCCCAGTTCCAAATGCCATGCTAGCCCTGCCCCTGGGGTGTGCAAAGCCAGTGACCGAGTCTAGGCATGCTGGCAGGTGCCTGGAGAGGCTGAAAATAAGAGGATTACTAGGAGTCCAAGCTGCATAGTGAGACTCTGTACCAAACATATACGTGAAAAAAAAATTAGTAGCCATAATAATAAATAATATGAGAATGTCCCTGGGCTCAATTTCTAGTGCTACTAAAAGAAAAAACATAATGGAAAAGTGGCTATTGAGGAAGCAAATGCAGCAGTGATCTCAGGAATAGGACTATTTGCTTAATCAGATCGTTCTAGAGGGCTCATGAGATCCCAGCGTTGTACAGGGGCCCTGGGCAGAGCACGCTGCTTAGAGGACGCAGACCTCAAACAATGCTTGAGGACAGAGCAGTTTCCAGGGCAGAGAGAAGGGGCTGGGGGCACGGGTGATCATAAAAGAGCACGCGAGAGCCTGAATCACAGTGACCAGATGGATGGATGAAGGAACGGATGGATGGACGGACGGACGGACGGATGGGCCTTAGAGTTGAATATTTCATTTTTTGACATTTCAGCCAGTGGCAAGTTGACTCTTGTGGCTCTGCCAGCCGTAAACTTTGGAGTCCTCTGTGTCCCGGCCTTTGGATAGGACACCTGGTCTCTGTTGGGAATCTCATTGAACTCCCCTTGGAATTATCTGGAATCTGATCGTTCCTGGCCCCTGTGCTGCTAGCAGCAGGACCATGCTGCCCTGACTTCTGTCCTCAG
>PVKN010022134.1:0-15266 GCA_004027915.1 Capromys pilorides
AGAGGGGAGGGGAAGGGAAGGAGAAGGAAAAGGGGGGAGGCTTGGGGAAACCCACACAAGCTGTACCCACCAAGCCTGGAGAGCCGGCCCCAGCAGCCAGTGGCGATCAGCTCGGTCCCGGAGGCAGGATCCCGGAGGAGGGACGGCCCGGGCCCCAACTTGGAATTACCAACTCCGTCGTGCGCCGGGACCGGTCACGAAGGAAACGGAAGTCCCTTGGTCCCCCTCACTTGCCTCCGTCTGGCCGGCCGGTCCCCCAGTGGGACCCCGGAGTCAGCCGACCCGAAGTGAGCCCACGGCAGGGTCTCGGCGACACTGCGCACGGTCTCTCCGTGTCCTTGGCCGAGGCCGCGCCACCAGGCCCTGACCTTCTCCTTCCCACCTCCCTGCCCCGAGGTCAGCCTCCCGCCCAGCAATGCCCCTCCTTCTTCCCCCCTCCGCCATTTTCCAACTTACCCTCCAGGCCCAGGCTCGCCTGGCTCCGCGCCGCGCCCGCTCGGGGCGCCGCCAAGGTCCCGCCACTTCGCAGAGCCGGAAGGGGGTAGCTGAAAAAAAAAAAAAACGAAGTCCCCTACACCCCCCCCCCCCCCCCCCCCCAGCTGGAAGCCAGAACCCGAAGGTGCAAGCGCACATGCGCAGTGGGTATCTCGCAGTCCCCGCCCCTAGGCCCAGCGTTTCCTCTTTGAGCCTCAAGGATGATTTTCCCACGACTTTTACCTGACAGCATCTGGCTGAGGGGGCTAACAGATGCAAAGGGGAGAGGAAGAGAAGGGCATGAAAATGCTGAGTTTTTTTGTGTAGATCAGGCACTGCGCTAGGCTTAACACATGGTCTTTGTTGTAATTTTGACAAGCCTGTAAAGTAAGCTGGATTTTATTAAACCCATTTTATAGAACAAACAGGCCTGAGAGAGTAATCATCCTCTTTATCACCCAGCTGATAAATAATGGAACTGATACTGTAATTGGATTTCTTTCCAAGCCGGAAACATAAAAAGAAATGGCAATAAATAAATGGGGTGGGGATTGGAATTGGTAAAAGGAAAAATTGATAAAGCGAGCAGTTACAAAGAAAACACAGTCTTGGTACACCAAATGTTCATGGTGCCCCATATTTATTTCAAGACTGTCAGATTAACAGGAATGTTTGTTTCAGGAACTTGGCTAAATATTTCATTTCAAGGAAAGATCATAGATAGCATCAGCTGCCCTTTACGCGAAGGGAATTTGTGGGGAAGAGCGTAAAGAATTTTCCTCCTCTCCTCTCTCCTCTCGCCTTCTTCCTCTTTCTGCTCCTCTTGTTCATTTTAGTCTTTTGAGACTGTAGTACAGGCTGTGCTTGAACTCTTGCCTCATCCTCCCAAGTGCTGAGATTGTAAGCATGTGCCACCACAAGTGGCAAGAATTTTCTTTTGGATCCGTGAGCTTTTGGTACAAGAGTCCTTCTTCTGATCCTCTTCATTGTCACAACTGTGAGAATCTCACATGTGACACTGCAATGATGTAATTGCAAGCAAATATTTATCTCACTTGAAATTCCCAGCAGTCAATGGACATAGGGGTCCATGGGGGGTACGTGCCTATAATTGGCTGAGGCAGGAGGGTCGCTGGGAGTTCAAGGCCAGTCTAAGCTACAAAATGAGCTAAAGGCCAACCTGAACTGCATAGCAAGACTCTTTCGAAAAGTCAAAGTAAATAAATAAAAATTCTCTCAGCAATCTTATTTAATATCTAACTCATTCTCGTTACCCCTTTATTAGAGTTGGGGTGTTACTGAGTTGCCTAGGCTGACCTCAAACTTCTGTGCTCAAGTGATCTTTCTGCCTCAGTCCCAAGTAGCTAGGATCACCTTTTTCCCCCGTAGATGAGTAAGCTCAAGTTTAGACAGGTTGCATGCCTCTTAGTCTTTGTGCTGTAGAAGCTGTCTATTGATTACCTGTTAATAACTTACTTATTTTCTTTTTCCTCTCTGTCTATCTCTCTTTCTCTCTCTCTCCCTCTCTCTCTTTATCTCTCTCTCTCTCTCTCTTTCTCTCTCTCTCTCTCTGAGAGTCTCATGGTGTAACCCAGGCTGACCTGGAACTTTCTGCAATTCTCCTGCCCCAGCCTCCTGAGTGCTAGATTTACAGGCCTACACCATCACATCTAGCACTTACTTTTTTTTTTTTTTTGTGGGACTGGGGTTTGAACTCATGACCTTGCACTTGCCAGGCAGGCACTTGTGTCACTGAGCTATCTCCCCAGCCCTGAGCACTTATTTTTTAACTAACCCCAGACTACTCTCACTAGTCTAGCCTGCACAAGGCTATGTGAGTTACATACCACCTCCAGGATAATAATTGCTTAGACAAACGCTGTACCACAGAACTATACTCTCATATCCAGCCCTTGGGTATAGCACCATTTTTTTATTGTGGCAAAATATACATATAATAGATCATTTGAACCATTTTTAGGTGTCCACCTCAGTGGCATTGAGTACATTCACTTTGTCATGCAACCATCACCAGCATCTGTCTTCAGATTGTTTTCATTACTTGGCGCCTTAATTTGGTCCTTTGTCACAGAGAACAGCACTTTCTGCTATGTAGTATGACTACTTGTGTGCATGATTTTTCTCTCCCATATTGGTAAGGTCATTTACAGCAATATCTACATCAGTCATTTTTGTAATTCCTCCAATACTCTGTTCTCTCTTGTATCCCACATCCCTCCATTGGTAAATACTATCACTACTATCTTCAGAATATGTCCAGAATATCACTAATTCTCAGGGACTCGACCATTGTTCTGTCAAGTACATCTTCCTCTCAGACTATCATTGTCTCCTTGTTGGTGTCCCAGCTTGCATACCTGCCCCTCTCTAGTCTATCCACACAGCAGCTATATTTATCGTCCTTTGCTCAGATTCCTTCCTTGGTTCTCCATTTCACTCAAAGTAAAAGCTACACATGATATTTTCTTCGTGTGTGGTACTGGGGATTGAACTGAGAGCCTTATGCATGGTTACCAAGCCCTCTACAAATGAGTTTAAATTCTCAGTCCAAAAGCTTCAAATTTTGTAATGACCTACAAAACTTAAGATCCTGGCCACCAGTGATGTTCATTTTTTGCTAGTCACACCCTTGGATTTCTTCAGCATTAAAATCGATGCTAACCTGTGTAGCTGATAGAATATAGTGGAAGTGAGCCAGGAATGGTGATACATACCTAGTCCCGGTCAATCAGCAGGCTGAGATGGGAAGATCTCTTGAGTGAAGGAGTTTGAGAAAAGTCAGGGCTATCTGTGGGTGGGAGGGAAGTGGTGGAAAGGGTGGTGTGTGACCTAACAATACTAGGGTCACAAAAGGAATTGTAGTTTCTACTTTGCTCTTTTTATTTTCTCTCTCTTTCTCCCTCCCTCCTACCCTCTTCCCCTTGCTTTCTTTTGGACTGGTTGTTCAGAGGAAACCAGGCATCCTGTCATGAGCACATTCAAATGTGACATGAAGAGGCCCATATATAGAGAAACTGAGTCCTTGTTCTTCCTCCTCTCCCTGTACCCTCAACAGCCAGCACCAATGTGCCATCTATATGATTAAGTCACCTTGGAAGGGAGTCTTCAGGTCCAGGTTTCAGATAACTGCTATCTCTTGAGACCCAGAACCAGAATTATCCAGCCAACCCACTCAAATCTGTGAGCATTGTTGTCAATAGCCACATTTTAGGGCAATTTGTAGTAGATTACTATAACAAAGATCCTTTGCATTATCGTTTCCTGATTCCTGCACTTTTCCTTTAGCTTCCCAGCCCCAATGCCTTTTCAGTTGTTCACTATTCTATATCTGTCCTGTACGATGGTATCTACCACTTTCGAAAATAACTGCAGTGTAGTTCTGTTATTTATTATGTTTCATTTCATTTTATTTTATCTTATTTTATTTTTAGTATCAGGGATTGAACTCAGGACCTTGCACTTGCCAGGCGGATGCTTATGCCACTGAGCTATGTCCTCAGCCCTTTATCATGTTTCTTTACATTTCTCCCTCCTGTGTCTGCTAGGATATCAGCTCCACAATTACAAAATTGTTTTGTTCACTGATGTATCCCAAATACTTAAAACAGTACCAGACATAATATGTGTGCTCAGGGTATATTTGCTAAATGAGTCAATAAACATTTCATAAACACACTAGCCGCTGCATAAATACTTAGTTGGTGAATTGTCAACTGAGAGATATGAATGTATCTAGGGTATGGTGTCTAGATTGTATTTGATTTTTTTGTTTGGATGGTGATTTTAGGCTTTTTTTGTCTGTTTGTTCTATTTTAAGACAGGGCCTTGCTATATAGTTCCAGCCAGCCTTGTGCTCACTTTCATAGCCACCATTTCTGTCTCAAACTCACAGCAATCCTCCTATTCCACCCTCCTGAGTGCTGGGATTACAGACATGTACTACCATGCTTGGTTTGTATAGAATTTTTAACTTATTTGTTTTTATTTTTATTTATTTGTACACATGATCTTGCTATATAGCTCAAACTGGCTTCAAAATCATTATGTAACCAAGGCTGTCCTCAAACTTGAAATCCTCTTGCCTCAGCCTCCCAAGTGCTAAGATTTCAGACACACATCAGTACACTAGCAATATCTACCTTTTACATACAGGGACACGTGTAGGTGTGACCTTAAAAAAACATAATCTATACTTGTAACAATTTGTAATTGTTTTTGGCCAAAAGACAGAAAAGTTAGAGAAGAAAAAGGCTGAAATTGCAGCATTTGATATATACAGTCTTCTGCCAATATCATGGGTAGCAAACTGCAATTTAATATGCTTCCATATAAGAGAAAGGAAACTGGATGGTGTAAAGATTCAGTGGAGGGGTGGGATGGTGGCACCTGCCTGTTTATCCCAGCATGAGGGAGCCTGAGGCAAGAGAATCATTGCAAGTTCAAGTCCAGGCTGAACTACAAAGTGAGCTCAATGCCAGCCTGAACTGAATAGTGAGACCCTGTCTCAAAAAAGATTCAGAAGAAATGAGAAAGAGATGAGATCCAGCACGTATAGAGGCTTTAGCCTTCACAGAAGAAAGGACACATCCTCTTACAGGATTAAAGGGCTCAATATATAGATAAGCAGCATAGAATTTTGAAGTTGGTCACTACACCTCAGTAGCAGCTGTGATGGTAACTACAGCTCAGGTCAATGTGTAGCCTTCTGCTGAAAGGAACAGCAAATGGTTAGCCCTAGGACACTGTGCAAAAGCAGTTACAAGTTAAACTCAAATAAATATCATAGGTGAAATGCAGCACTGCTCTGAGCGAAGGGTGTGAGGTGAACCCTGACTTCTAGGTTTTGCCCTGGAGCCCTGGATGGGCTTGATGTACCTTCTGGCAGAAAGAAGTTCATTCCTACAGGGGATTCCTCTTGCCTCATTAGTCAGAAGACAGCATTTGTGAATGATCCTTCAGGTCCAAAAGCTTCTATCAACAGCACCTGCCTCTTAGTCACTTCACTTTTGCTCAGGTATCTGGATCAGTAACCCTCTCGTTACCTCCTTGCTGCCATAAAGACAGCAACTGTAATTTCCTGTCTGTGTGGTCACGGGATACAAGCCCCTATCTTGTGCTGACAAAACCACCATCTGCAACTTGCCCTCCTTTTCTCTGCCTTTATCATTTGGGGACCAAGTCATACAGAATAAACTTGCTGCTTGTTTGGAGTGGGAATAGAAGAGCTTGACCTTGTCTGAAGCTAATGGAAAATTCTACCTGGGCTTTTCATATACTAATCTGTTCCTATGGTTATACCCAACCTACTCAATGTGCAGAAAGCAAACAACACGACAGCAGCAGTGCCAAGGTCAGTGAGCTGTCACTCACTGAGTGTCTGGAATGAGGAGAAGATGCAAGCTATGAGAACTGGAGTCCAGGGCAGAGGCAGTTGTGGCAGTGGAATTTGTGTTCAGAGAAAAAGGTTGTAGATGCCAAAAACCTGAATGGATTTGAGCGTGTCCTGAATACAGATAATAAGCGTTAGTGTGCAGTCTGAAGTGCTTATCTCTCATAATCCCTTCAGTAGCCCTATGACCTAAGTTGTCTCTTTATTTCTGTTTTGAGCCCAGAGGAATAGTCTGGGACCCAGGCTATTGGGAACCAGAACTCTCTCCACCAAGACTTCAGGCTGTGTGTGTGTCTGTGTTTGTGTGTGTTGTGTGCAGTGGCTCTTGCATGTTAGGCAAATACTTTACCACTGAGATGCCCTCCATGCACTCCAGGGCTTCAGGTTTTTTGTAAGATTGGAGGGTCTCTCTGTACCCCAAGCTAGCTTCAAACTTTTGAACCTCTTACCTCAGCCTCCTGAGTACAGTTGTAACTACAGATGTGCAAATCCTATCTCAAAACAACAATAACAACAACAACCTTCTGTTTTTATCTTTTTTTTTTTTTGAGACCAGATGTCACTATGCAGTCTTGGCTGGCCTTAAGCTCGCTTTGTAGCCCAGGATGGTCTGGAACTCACAGCAATCTCACTGCTTCAGCCTCCCATGTGCTGGGAATATAGGTATGTACAACGTACAACCATATCTGTCCAAAAATTTCAGTCTTGAATTTCAACCAGGAGATTATTAGTGGGAGCAAAGCATTCTAAACTGACAAAACAGCATGTGCTAATGCATAGAAGTGGAACAAAACTGGGCCTGGTGGTGCATGCCTGTAATTCCAGCATTCAGAAGGCTGAAACTTTGGGATTGCCATGAGTGTGAGCCCAGCCTGGGCTATGCAGTGCATTCAAAGCCAAACAGAGCTACATATCAAGACCCTGTCTCAAATGTTTAAAAGGTAGAACAAAATAACTTTCACGTGAGGAATAGCATTTACTGCCTTACAGCTAGAGTATAGCTGCTGTTAACAATTAACTTAATATTTATGATGTTCCCACTATGTTAATTATGTTCCACAGTGACAAAGATTCCTTGACAGGACCCAAATCAGGCTCCACTGAGTTTTCTTTCTGACAGGCTCCAAAGTTTGGCTTTGTTGTAGGCCCATTTAGCCCAGTTTTGAGAAGAATTATGTTTGTTCAGTAAAAATACCCACCCTCAGTGTCTGATATCTGACCAAGTTTTTCATCTCCTACTCATTCCTCTCATCTCCCTCCAGCAAGAAGTCTGTTGTCAGGCATGTTGGTGCATGCCTACAATCCCAACACATAGGAGACTTAGGCAGGGGATCCCAGCCTAGGAAATTTAAGGACTTAATTAATGAGACCCAGTCTCAAAAAATAAAAAGCTGTGGATGTTGCTCAGTGAAAAGACCTTGGATTTGACCCCCAGTACTGAAAACAAATAAAATAAAACAAGAATACTGTTGAGCCTACCTTGCAAGAATTCCTGTAGTTCTGATATTATAGCTTAGTAGTTTTCATCCACTGACTCCCCTTTCATGTTCCCTGGTTATATTTCTCAATTTTGCTTGCTGTGTTTGGAGTTGAACTCAATCTCTTTTCACTACTGCAAAATCCCATCATATAGTGATCTCTATGCCTATCAGGATAGTCCTGAATAAAGTCGGCTCTTTAATGATTATCATGAAAACAAATATAACAATAGCTGATGACATTTAATCCTCACTGGAACCCTGTAAAGGAAGTCAATTGTAATTCCCATTTTACTGTCAAGAATGCCGGAGACTAAGAGGCTATGCTGCATAAGGTCTTTTTTATGTTTAATTTCTTTTATTAAATTAATTTTAATAAGAAATTACAATGTGACAGTTTCAAAACACGTTAGTAGTACATTCCCAATAATTGATACAACGCATATCATTGTCCTCGTTGTAGTTATACAGAGTACAGGGTGTAGACATGATAAACTTTCTAATGGTTATTGGTAGATAACAATAGATTTCTTAGCCGGGCGTGGTGGTGCACGCCTGTAATCCCAGCACTTGGGAGGCTGAGGCAGGAGGATCGGTGTGAGTTCGAGACCAGCCTGGGCTACAACAGTATGCTCAAGGCCAGCCTGTACTGCATAGCGAGACCCTGTCTCAAAAAGACAAAAAAAAAAAAAAAATAGATTTCTTATCTTTGATCTAAGAGAAGGTAGTTGTATACATAGTCAAATGATCCATAATTGCAGTGGGTTACTGGCGAAATCGGCAGTGTTGGAAGCTGTTGATTAGAGCCTTTTATAGCTCAGCAGTGAACTACCTTTACGTTTTATGCATCACGCTTAAACTTTTTTGCTGGGTGGTTAAGGGCAAGTTAAAGCAAGACCTATATAACAAAACATGTAGGTTTTGTATCTCCTAAGGTCAGTCAAATCCCCTCAGGACTTACTTTGTAACCATGTACAGTGTTTTGTAGCAGAGGAAGGCTGTTCACTATGTGGTGGCCAAGTTGCAGAGAGAAAAAGTGGGAACTGGTACCAGAAAGCAGTTACATTCCAATGTCCTGTGGCTTCAGACTAAGCCCTACCCCTGAATGTGGCGAGATTTGTCCAAGAGATGCAAAAATGGTTCAACATATGGAAACCAACAAATGAGATATACCACATAAACAGGATAAAGGACAAAAATCATACTATCATCTCAATAGATGCAGAAAACGTATTTGATAAAATTCAACATCCCTTCATAATAAAGACTGAACAAGTTAGGTATAAAAGGAATGTACCTCAAAATAATAAAGAACATGCTCAGTACAGTAGCATACATCTGTAATCCCAGTCATTTGGGAAACTGAAGCTGGAAGATTACAAATTCAAGGCCAGGCTGTGCATCTTGGCAAGACCATGTTTGAAAATAAAGAAGAAGGGGCCGGCGAGATGGTTCAGTGGTCTAAAGCGCCTGCTTAGGAGGGCTCAGGCAACTGCGGGGACTGCAGTTCAATCCCCGGCACCACATGCTGCGCCAGCGCCACCACCAGGGCAGGCTGAGCCAGCCACAAAATGAATAAATAAAAAGAAACAAACAAACACACCAAGCAAACAAATAAATAAATAAATAAAATTAAAAAAAAAAAAAGAAAAGGACTGGGACTGGGTATACACTTGTTATAACAATGCTCTGGGAGGCTGAGGCAGGAGGATCACAAGTTTGAGCCCAGCCTGGGTAACTCAGCAAGTTAGTGAGAGCCAGTCCCAAAATTAAAAAAGGTTGGCATTATAGCTAATTGCAAAGGCTTCAGACCCCAGTACCAAGAGATGAGAGAGAGAGAGAGAGAGAAAGAGAGAGAGAGAGATGGAAAGGAGGCAAATGAGAATGGCTAGGGGTGTTAGTGGTAGAACACCTCTAGGTTAATCCCCAATACTAAAAAAAAAAAAAAAGAATTCAGCAATGTTGCAGGATATGAAAACACACAAAATCAGTAATAGTGCTACATGCAAAAAGCAAACTATCTGAAATAAAAATTAAAGCACAATCCCATTTTCAATAGCTATAAAATAATGCCTCTAGGAATAAATTTAACCAGAGATGAAAGATCTCTACAATAATAATTATAAAACATTGATTAAAGAAATCGAAGGGCCGGCGAGATGGTTCAGTGGTCTAAAGCGCCTGCTTAGGAGGGCTCAGGCAACTGCGGGGACTGCAATTCGATCCCCGGCACCACATGCTGCGCCAGCGCCACCACCAGGGCAGGCTGAGCCAGCCACAAAATGAATAAATAAAGAAACAAACAAACACAACAAGCAAACAAATAAATAAATAAACAAATAAAAATTAAAAAAAAAAAAGAAATTGAAGATAATGCAACAAAAGGGAAAGACAGCCCATGAGCCCATGTTCATGGATTGGAAGAGTCAATATCATTAAAATACCCACTATAACCAAGTTATCTACTGATTCAATGAAATTCTTATCAAAATTCCAATGACATAGCTGGATATGGTGATTCATGCATGTACCACCAACATCCTATTTCAAACAAACTTTAGACAATTGGTTTCTGTCATGTAATAAGATTAATTGTAAAAGCAACGTCATTGGAAGTTCATGTAGGAAAAGTCATTTTTTTTTTGTGATACTCTATTCCAAAGTCAATTTCAGGTTTGTTACACATACAAATGGATGGAATAAAACCAGGTTTCTTTTGCAGTATTGGGGCTCAACCCCAAATCCAGGGCTGCACGAATGCAAAGTCAACCCAGTGTTCTATCACTGACCTATGTCCTTGACCTTAAGTTCTCAAAATATGAAAGAGTATATTTTTATTAGAGTGTAAGCAGGTGGAGCAGGAGGACCAGGAGTTTGAAGCCAGCCTGGGCCACACAGTGAGTTCAAAGTGAGTGCAGGACATATAACAAGAACTTGTCTAAAAAAATAAAGATATTCATGACAGAACTACAAAAAGCATCTTAAAATTCATATGGAACCCTGAAAGCCCTGAATATATTAAATGTAAAATCTGAAACCATGCAAGTAGAACAATACATAGGGGAAATGCTTAAGATATTGAACCTGGCAAGGATTTTTGGACAGGACTCCAAAAGTATAGTAAGCAAAAACAAAAATGGGCAAATTGGATTATGATAAAGTGAAAAGTTTCTGTACAGAAAAAGTAACAATTAACAGTACAAAAAGAAAATATACAGAATGTACCAGTAATGAAAATCAAATCAATAATAATAAGCTGTAATAAACTGGAGGTGGTGGAGCACTCCTGTAATCCTAACACTAGGTAGGTTGAGGCAGGAGAATCCCACAAATTTTAAACCAGTCTGGCCTCTATAGTGAGACCCTGTCTCAAAAACAAACATTGCAGATGTACAAAAAATCTTGATGTTCCAAATTACTGACAGGACTGTTTAATATATGTGATAAATGCATGCTACTAAAAGAGAATTGTGCACTAAATTTATATTGCACCCTGAGGTATTATGTATCTTTTTCACCCTCATTATTCTTTTCTATCTTAAAAATTATGCTTCAAGATATACATAATTCTTTTTTTTTGCTATTTGCACAATAGCAATTAACATTTTAAAACCTCTCTCTCTCTCTCTCTCTCTCTCTCTCTCTCTATATATATATATATATATATATATATATATGAAAAATAATGGAAGACAAGAACCTCTATCAGGTGGGGCACAAGTGTCTGCCTGGAAAGGAAGTGCAAGGCCTGAATTTGATCCCTGATTCCGAAAAAAAAAAAAAAAAAAAGTGGAATCAATTTTGGGCCAATCAGATGGTTCAGTGGTGTAAAGCGCCTGCTTAGGAAAGCTTAGGCAACCTCAGGGACCGCGGTTCGATCCCCCCGCACCCATGCTGCGTCAGCCCCACCCACCCAGGGCAGGCTGAGCCAGCCATAGTTTAAAAAAAGAACTTCTATCAGCTACATTAGCTGCAATGATATACATTATTTAATATTATATATTATAAATTACATATAATATGTAATTATAACAAAAATTTGGTTTTGAAAAATGTTTTATTCAAGAATTTTACATAATTTTAAATATTTTCCAAAATGCAGTTTCCTAGATGACTACAAAAGAAAGCGAATTCAGTAGAAATTTAAATCATTAAATATGTTTCACTAGTATATACATACAGAACGCAAGCAGCAGCGCTAGACCTGAGCACGCACCGCGCCTGCCCTGCTGCGTTAGCTCCCTCCAGCGCCCTGTGCCGGCTTCGCACAGCAAACCCACTTCTGCCCACGAGCTCGCGCTGCCGCCTCAGTTTAGAGCTATGGAAGCTTGTCCACTGGGGTGTCGAGTTTGAAGTCCGACGGGAAGAGCTCTGGGGCATGGGCTAGCTAAGCCCGTAGGACTGTCTGATTGTAACGCCCAGCCACACCAGCAATATCTCCAATTTCCTTCTGGGTCCTCTTCGCAGCCAATGCCTGTGAGGCCATGCAAACAGCTGTGCTGCTGCGGAGATTGGGCTTCTCCCAGGAACCAAGTCCAGCTCCACAGCCTTGCGGGCTATGCGAGTCGCTACCGTCTGCACTTGCTTGGGGAGACAGAGGTTGGAGCAGAACCTGGACGTGAAGTCCCCAGTGGTCAAATCCACATTGGTTTCTAAAGCTTTCAATATCAGTTTAAAACACTGACCAATTTCTTTCTTAGAAATTCGTGATACCGCACATATTTCTAAATGTCCTAGGAACCCCTTCTTGTCTGCAGGCAACATAGAGATATGCAGAAGCTATGGCATCATTAGCACTTCCTTCAGGCTCTTCTGTTCATACACGTGCTTGAATAAATTATTTGTTTGATAAACTATATTTCAAGGGAGGTTGATTCCGTCTGCCATGGTAGTTATTTCCTTTTTTTTTTTTGGCAGGACCAGGGTTTGAACTCACGACCTTGAACTTGCCAGGCAGGCACTTGTGCCACAGAGCTATTTCACCAGCCCCTTGGTAGTTATTTCCATTGCTCAGTCGGAACTGCTCATTGTTCTTTCTATTTTGGTACTTCGAATTGCTCAACTCATCAAAACTTTCAGCTCCTGTATCCTTGCCAATCATAGTAGATAAACCTCCATTACTCAGAAGAGTATTCTGAGCATCTCCAACCTGAGATGGGTATTTCGTTGCTTTGTCATTGCTGAATGCTCTCCATTTAGATCCGACATCAATAACCCGGTCACCTACAACCAGTCCACGTTCAGGACAGATCATAACACCAGCTCTATAGTCCTACACTAAAGTTGCATCTGGATGGTTTGGACATGTGACCCTTGGAAGAGCATCCATATGGCTGGAAGATGCCATCTTCATGGCCGCTGCAGTCCCGACAGCTGCTCTGAAAACAGGAAGCAACCGTGTTCAACATAGGCATAATTCTATGTACGGATAAATAAATGCTTATAGTTACACATGAAAATGAATTTAACTGGCTATAGTGGCATGTGCGTGTAGTTTGGGCGCTTGGAGAATTGAAACAGGAGAATCACACATGCCTAGAAAGTTAAGTCCAACCCACGCAACACAGTGAGACCTCATCCATAAAAAAATGTAAAAATAGCCAACTGTAGTGGTGTACTCAAGGAACTGAGACAGGAAGATCTGGAGTGCCAGATCAGTTGTGGCTGCGTGTAAGTTCATGGGCAGCCTGGAGTATATAGTGAGATCCTTTCTCAAAACAAATGAAAAACAAACAAACAAAAAAATCCAGTGAAATAAATAAATAAGTGGAGCCGGGTATGGTAGCGCACACCTATAATCCTAGCATTTGGGAGGCTGAGGCAGGGGGATCGGTGTGATCTTGAGACTAGCCTGGGCTACAAAAGTGAGTTCAGGGCCAGCCAGAACTGCATAGCGAGACCCTGTTTCAAAAAGACAAAATAAAAATAAATAAATGTTTAAAAATTTTAAGACTACTTAAAACTCAGGCATAGTGGTACATGCCTATAATCCCAGCACTCTGAGAAGGTGAGAGAGAAAGAATGCATGTACCAGCTCAACCCGGGCAGCTTTATGAGATTCTATATCAAAATAAAAATTAAAAGCATTACAAGCATGTAGTTGAGTGAAAAGTAAAAGGAGCTGGCTAGGTGGTCCACCTGCATTCCTAGCACTCTGGATACTGCAAGTGTGAGGCCAGCCTTGGCTTCCTCGCCAGTTCAAGGTCAGCCTGAACTGCAGAACAATATCTGGTTTCAAATAATCAAATTTTGAACAATTTTTTCTGTTGCGTAATAAGATTATTTTTAAAGAAAATGTCATCAGAATTTCAGGCAGAAAAAGTAATCTTTTTGGTGATACTCTATTCCAAAGTCAATTTCAGGTTGTTACACATACAAATGATGGAATAAAAGTTTGCTAGATTTCTTTTGCAGTATTGGGGCTCAACCCCAAATCCAGGGCTGCACACATGCTGAGTCAGGCAAGTGTTCTATCACTGACCTGTGTCCCTGGCCTTAAGTTCTTAAAATATGAAAGAATATATTTTTATTAGAGTGTAAAAA
The DNA here is from genome assembly GCA_004027915.1 of Capromys pilorides. Taxonomy (NCBI): domain Eukaryota; kingdom Metazoa; phylum Chordata; class Mammalia; order Rodentia; family Capromyidae; genus Capromys; species Capromys pilorides. The sequence continues at coordinate 13,906 of PVKN010022134.1, forward strand.
ATATCTTTTAGGCTACTGTTTTCATGCTTTTTTGCTTTTTGATCTCAAACAATTTTGAAAAATCATGAATCTTTGTAGTGATATTTGATACAAAAGTGTTTTCATAAGTTAAAGTAATTAGAAAGTGTACCTTTTGGGAGAACACATCCTCTTTGTATTCAACTTCCAGTACACGAAGAAAGAAAAAATCAACAAAGCGTGTAGTTTGCAATCTATTATAAATGTTGGCATATATTATGGTTTAGATCCAAGATGTTCTTCAAAATTCTCATGTATTCAGAGGTGGAGTGTGGGACATCGCTGGTGATCTTGAGACTACATCTACACCCCAGCCCCTTCTTCTCTGTCTCCTTTCCCCTACTTCCCATCTTGCCACGAAGTGCAGCATCTCTGCTCCACTAAGACCTTCCTCGATGATATATTCCTTGCCTTGTGATTATAGCATTGGAACTAAACCTCTGAAATCATGAACGAAATAAATTCTTCTCCATATAAGCTGTTTTTTTCCCTCAGGTATGTAGTATTACCAACAAGAAGGTAACAGTGTAAAAACTGAATCCATCAACATTGTAAATGACATCTAAATACTATAATGATATAACTATCATTTATTTCAAAATTGAAGCAATAAATGCTTCACTAACAGCTACAAACATTATATACCTTTCTATTTTACAATTTTTTTAAAAAAAATTTTGTGCTGGAAGTTGAACTCAGGACCTTGTGCTTAGCAGGCAGGTGCTATGTCACTGAGCTATATCACCAGCCTCCAAAAGTTTAATTTTGCTGGGGAAATAGCTCAGCAGAATACATGCTTGCCTAGCAAGCACAAGGGCCTGAGTTCAATCCCCGGTCCCATGGTGTGTGTGTGTGTGTGTGTGTGTGTGTGTGTGTGTGTGTATATATATATATATATATATATATGGGCCAGGCAGATAGCTCAGTGGCACAAGTGCCTGACTGGCAGGTGCAAGAGTGCAAGATCGTGAGTTCAAACCCTGGTCCCTCAAAAAAAAAAAGAAAGAAAGAAAGAAACAATCCTTTGCCAGGCGTGGTGGTGCACACCTGTAATCCCTGCACATCGGAGGCTGAGGTAGGAGGATTAATGTGAGTTCGAGACCAGCCTGGACTACAAAAGTAAGCTCAAGGCCAGCCTGAACTGCATAGTGAGATCCTGTCTCAAAAAGACAAAAAAAAAAGTTTATTTTTTATTAGTTCATGTTTGTGGTACATAATGACTAAATTTACTGTAGGAAAGTGGTGCATGTACATAATGTAACATATGTGAGTTATTTTTTCCCTTTCCGTCCACTCTGCTTGTTTTACTCACATCAGGTTCATTTATCTGTCTTAATAAGTCT
>PVKN010022135.1:0-15264 GCA_004027915.1 Capromys pilorides
CAGCTGCATGCTCATAGAGATGTTGGACTACAAGAATAAATTGTAACCAGAAGAATGACAAATAATTATTTAATTCAAAAACCCTCTTTATTTTCAGAATAAAATTCCCACATTGCATATTCTTTGGCAGATATAAAATTTTCATGTATCCACGAAAAGCTTTTCATGACTACAAATCACCTTGCATTTCAGTTGGCCTATTTTACAACAGCATGAAATATCAACCCAGCTCTCTTAAAATGGAGTTACTAACTCTGAAGCACATAAGTAAATAAACCTATATGGAGTTCTATCCTCCCTTTTCTTATACAAATCGATGAGAAAAGCCCCATCTATCTTTAGGTAATACTTACTCAGGATGTCCTTGGGGCAGTGTTTATCTGGCACATCACTGGGGTCACTGTACCCAATCTTATTAACAGCATACACGCGGAACTGATACTCTGTATTTTCAATCAGGCCAGTAACTTCAAAGCGGGTTTTCTGGAGCTTCTCTGGTAAATTGCACCTCACCCAGTGATCAGAGTCAGCTCGCTTTACTTCGACGAGATAACCGATGATCGGGCTACCACCATCAAAAGCTGGCTTGCCCCAAGATAGACTCACAGAGCTATGGGTTGTATCATACACTTTAGGGAAAGCTGGTGGGCCAGGGGGGTCTGAGAGTAAAGAATAGGAGAAAATTTTAATGAAGACTTAATTCCTGGTTATTTAAATGCGATGGAAAAGGTGTGGAATGCTTTGAGGAAAACTTACACAGAGGATCCTGCGCGTACACAGCTTTGGATGCATCACTGGGCTTGCCTGGTCCAGCTTTATTGATAGCTGTGACTCGGAACTCATATTCGGTACCTTCTTGGAGACCTGTTGCTTTTATTGTTCTTTCTATTACAGGCTTTCTGTTGACCTTAGTCCAGTTGACTGCCTGGGTTTCCCGCTTTTCAAGCAGATAGCCAGTGATGGGGGAGCCACCATCGTCTGCTGGGGGCTTCCAGCTGACAGTCATGTGGTCTTTGGTTACGTTGCTAATAACAGGAGGATCGCAGCGTCCAGGGGGGTCTGTAGAAATTGGTTCAAAAGTCAGCTTTCCAAGTAAATGGTAACATTAAAATCAAGAGGAACAGCTACAAGAAAATGTTCCTACCGTATGGGTTTTTAGCAATTGCTGGTTCAGTAAAGATTGGATCACCCACTCCATATTTGTTCTCAGCACATATACGGAACTGATACTCATGGCCATCAATAAGCTTCTCCACGGTGCAGCTGGTGATGGGCACTGTAGAAGAGACTTGAGCCCAGTTGGGCCTGCTTGTTTCACGTTTGTCCACAATATAGTTGGTGATTTCTGAGCCTCCATCTTCAAGAGGAGGTTCCCAAGAAAGCATTGCACGATCTGAGTACATTTTGTTGATTTTTACAGATGCTGGAGGACCTGGCCTATCTAAAAAAATTAAAGACGAAAGGTAAAGTTTTTCACTAGTACATTTGGAATGGGGAATGAGTGCAGAATAGAAGTCTGGATGCTTGGGCTGCAGTCTTTATGTTGTCATTAACTTCCCGTATGACCTTTTAGAATCTTAGTTTCTTCATATGTAAAATTAGGCAGTTATAATATGTGGTCTCTAATCATCTTTTTAGCTCAAAAGTACTACTGTTTTGTGATAAGATCAATTCAGTGTTAGGAAATATACATTGGTATATGTAGTTTTTTTCCCATATTACTCTGTAAATCTTATTTGCATCCCCTCAACCTATATAAAGTATATTAGTTACCTAGTACTTTAAGCTTTATGGTGGCTGATTTAGAACCACTAGAATTTTCAGCAGTAATGGTATAATCTCCCGAGTCCTTCCGGTTCACACTAAATAGCTCCAAGGTACACAGGTTCCGCTGCATGGCCATCTTTATGCCTTCTGCTGGTTTCACTGGTGTGCCATCTTTCTTCCAAGAAATGGTTGGCATTGGTTTACCAAAAACGGTAGCATCCAAGCAAACATTAGTTCCAGCTTTCACAGTGAGCAAAGATTTCATGGCCACACTCAGCTCTATCCTGGGAGGAACTGGAAAGAAAAAAGATAAAAGGCCTTAGTGTTTGCAAAATTATTCTTATTCTTATTAATAATAGAAACTTGTGTACTATAACTCTTTCAAGGATATTTTTACCTTACTAGACAAATAACTATATATTTGTGAGATACAAGTTGATGCTTTGGTATATGTATACATTAGAGAATGAATAAATCAACATATCCATCATCTAAACCATTCAGCAACTTTTTTTTCTTTTGATCATAAGAACTTTTAAAATTACTCTTTTAGTAACATTATTAATTATTGTCACCATACTGTGTAGTTGATCACTGACACTTATTCCTACTGTCTAACTGGAACTTTGAAACCTCTAACTGACATCCACCCTATTTTTATTTCCCAACCCCTAATTTTACTGTTCCTCTAGTAAAACCCTGACCGGAACACCCAGGATAGGGTCTTTTAAAGTAATATATTTATCACAAAAGCAACAAAAAGCTTAATGTAGAAGTTTGGCAATGCTGAGAGCATAAAATTTAATTTCTACAATTCCAACATCTCCACATAATTATTGCTATCATTTAAATGCATTTGGTTGTCATATTTCTGTGAATGTATACTGTTTAAATTATAGTCTTTAGTTTTGTGTTCTGCTTTTAGTTTAGCATGTTGTCTATGCACTAAAAATTTTAGTGTGATATCCAGAGTACCTATCATTTTATTTTCCCTTTTTATCATCAGAGCGTGTTGAATTTCTTTAATGAATGAAAAGAACACCAGGAATGCTGTACATCTCTTCCTGTAGCACTCAGTGGAGTCTTACCATTCTCTGCAAGGATGGTCACTGGGTCCGAAGGCTCAGAAGGCTGGCTAATATTGACTGCCGTCTTGGCAATTGCTCTAAACTGATACTGAGCATTCTCTTCTAAGCCAGTTGCTGTGTACTCTTCCAGGGGTATCTGGTGAGGTGTCGTGTTGCATCGCACCCACTTATCACCAGGAAGTTTACAAGCTTCTACAAAATAGCCAATTATTTTGCTCCCTCCATCATGCTTGGGACGGGCCCAGATAAGGGATGCAGAGTTCTTGGTGACATCCGTAACTTCAGGTTTCCCAGGAGGATCTAAAAGCAGAAGAAACAGTCTTATCCCTTAAGTTGCCAACAGGAGCTTAACCCCCATACTTCATATAATTGCCCTGTTCCTAAGTCATAAGCTTAAAATGATACACTTTTGAGTCCTTACTATGTACTTACAAGATTTATATGCAGAACTTTTTTTTAAAAATACTTTTATCTATTTATTTATTTGATACAAGGTCTCACTAGGCAGCTCAGACTTGCAGTGATCCTCCTGTCTCGGCTTCCCCAGCGCTGCGATTATAGGCATGGGCCACCATGCCTGGGGCTCTAGGGCCAGCATGGCATGCATTACTGGGGATTGAATCTAAGCCAGGCAGGTGCCTAGACCACTGAGCTATCACCTCAGCTCATATGCAGAACATTTTTATGGTAAGAGACAGAACCTATTTCTGAATGGAAATAGTAATTTTCAGAGGCCCTAATATTTCAATGGCCTCCACAATACTAAAAAGCAAAGCAACCCCCTCACAAACTTACCAACTGGCATTCTTGCAGTTACATATTCTGTTGGTTTGCTGGGAGGGCTGGATCCAGCTTTGTTCAGGGCATAGATTCTGAATGAGTACTCTAGACCTTCAACAAGGCCAGCACAAGGATATTCAGTGGACCTAACGATAGTATCGTTAGCTTTCACCCAGAGTAAGCTGTTTCTTTCCTTGCGTTCAATCAAGTAACCGGTAATGGGGCTCCCCCCGTCGCTGTCTGGTCTGTCCCATGCGACAAAGATGCAGTCTTTGTTGACCTTAGTGACCCGTGCATTCTTTGGTTCACTAGGCACACCTGCAGATGGACATAAGGGAAATGACAGCTGGTAAATGCTAAGTGACAGAAGGGAAGGACAACATTTCCTTTTCTCTTCACAACACACGTACCAAATGGAAATTTAGCAAGCATCTTTGGAGACTGGAGAGGTTCTGAAATTCCAAATCGATTTTCAGCACGAACCCGGAATACGTACTCCTGGCCTGGGATCAGCTTTCCCACCCTGCAGGAAGTTTTGGTGACCGAAGCTAGAGCTGTGACCCAGTCCCCTCGGCTCACGTCACACTTCTCCACTACATAATTGGTGATGTTACTGCCCCCATCTTCCAGAGGGATGTGCCAGGACAGGGTGCAAGCATCAGCATCGATATCAGAAATGTCAAATGGAGGCTGAGGGGGTCCAGGGGCATCTGCACAAACCAAGAGGGCAGAAATATAAGAATATGGGTTTGATAGAAAAGAAAAAGTGTGATCTTTGTACTTTGAAGACCATTGTCTTATACGTAACTCACCCATGACGATGACTTTGATCTTCTGTGTGTCTGTTCCAGAACTGTTCTCTGCTGTCAGGCTATAGTAGCCACTGTCTTTCCTGGTAACATCTTTTATGATCAGAACAGAAGAGTTGTCTGCTTTGTGAACTGCCAGGTGGCTGGATGCGACAACGTCGTCTTCTCCTTTTTTCCACGTGCAGGTGGGATGAGGCTTTCCATACACATGGGCTTCGACACGGAGTTTCTTCCCAGCTTTAATAGTAATTTGCTCTGGCATAAGGATCTTAGGTGGCACTGAAAGTAAAATGGAAATATATTAACTTGGCAGGGGTGTTTTCTCTGGTGGGGAAGATTTTTGAAATAGTGCATGGCTACCCATTGTAGGTTCAAAGGAATGTTTATTAGAGTCAGTATTTTCAAAAGAAATAAAATGGGATACAGTAGAAAAAATTGGCTGCAGATACATAAGGATAGGTATCATTCCAAGAGGTATCTTTCATATATATATGACTATATATATAGTCAAGGTTTAAAGTTTATTTACTATGTGTCGTGGGGCCACATGTTTGAAAGTTAGTGTTTTGCATATATTTCTAGAACTTGACTCCTCAGGGCTAAGTCTATATGGCCAAAGAAAATTTTAATAAGCTTTTATCACATGATCTAAACGAAGCAATGATTACTTACGCAGCTGTTCCTTGGCCTCATACACTCCTTCGGCTTCTCTTGGCAAGCTGACTCCAACGGCATTTCTGGCTGCCACTCTGAACTTATATTTCTTTCCTTCCTTTAAGCCAGAGACAACAAGGCTGAGGTCTTTTACCACTGAATACTCTGTCCAGCGATCTGCAGGCTGGTCTTCTTCTCTATAACTGATGATATAGCCATCAACTTTAGCTCCACCATCACGGAGAGGAGGCAACCAGGCTAAAACAGCGCTGTTCTTTGTCATTTCAGTCACTTCTAGTTTTCTTGGAGGATCGGGCTCACCTACAAGGAAGACACAGTCTAGAAAATTATCTGGGTAACTTCATCAAACCTTCTTTGTTAATATACTTTTAACGTATCATGTACCTCAAAGTATATGAAACTTGTAGTTTGGTATACTGATGGTAAGAAAGTGTAAGATGAGGCAGGTCATAAAAGTCCTTCCTGAGTGGACTGCAAATTTACTGCACTATTATAGAAGTTAAATCCCTTTCAGAAGTGGATTAAAAAGCTGCTGGCATCTTGCTAAAATAAGGCACTGGAGTTAAAAGGAGGAAGAAAGATTTCTTACTTAGAGGATCAGATGCAAGCACAGGTTTCGGGACATCTGCGGGAACACCAGGGCCATACTCGTTGACAGCAGTTACTCTGAAGAAGTACTCATTGCCAGGGGCCAGGTTGGATACATGGAAGCTGGTCTTCTTAACTTCTGGGGTAACTCTTGACCATGTCTTTCTGTCTGCTTCACGTTTCTCCACAATATAATGTGTCACTTGGCTACCACCATCATTTTCAGGAGGGGCCCAGGACACATGGCATGATGTTTTTGTGACATCCGAAACTTTTAAATTGGTTACAGGCCCAGGAGTATCTGTAAAGAACCAGAGAATTAGGCACACATGTCTTAGTGTTCTTTTGAACTAATTTTTTTTTTAAAGGTTAAAGGCCTTCTATCAACCTACCTAACACTCTGACATTCACAAACACAGCCTTTTCTCCTGCTGGGTTCACCAGTGTTAAGGAATATTTTCCTGAGTCATCACGGGTAGAGTTTGGGATCACCAGGAAGGCCATAGTGTCGACCAGGTCAACTTGTCCTCTGCGGACCACGTTGTCAATACCCACTTTCCGCCAAGTGACTCTGGGGGCTGGCCGCCCTCTCACTATTGCAAACAGCCGGATGGGGCATCCTGCTCTCACAATGACCAGCTTTCTCATACTGGCATCCAAATCAATCTCCGGAGGTTCTGCAAATGTTAATGACATTAAGGTCATTGGTTGATTTTCAGAACAGGGGAAAATCCTAGGAGCAATGACGTGTGAGTTAGCCAGGTGCTAAATTAAAAATAAGAGGCCTCACCTAGGATTTCTTTAGGTTTGATTGCTTCCTTTAGCTCTGCAGGGCGCCCAATGCCAACTTGATTTTGGGCACACACCCGGAACTCATATTCCTGGTTTTCATCCAAGCTGGTAACAGTGAATTCCATGCGAACAAGTTGTGCTGCAGCATTGCACCTTTTCCAGCCTTCATCTGGTGAGGCATCTGCTATTTTGGGTCTCATCTCTACAACATATCCAATGATTGGTGCACCACCATCATAAACTGGTTTTCCCCATCCAAGAGTTATGGAATTTTTGGTTGTGTCAACCACTTTCAGATTGGTTGGCGGGCCAGGTGGTTCTAAAAATAAGTTGCATAAAAATAAATGAATGTACATTTACTACAAACAATATTTTAACTTGTAACTTCATATAGTCAATCCTCAAATACTTCCATTACTGAGACCTCCTTTTTGCCCTCTTAAATATTAGAATCTGCCATGGTCATTGGATTTTAGGTGGCCTGATAAAGATCTTTTTGTAAATGTTGGCTAAAATAATGTCTATTATAGTTAACTCATTTAATAACTCTGTGCTTGAAATTAAGAATTACTGTAATATGAAGAAGAAACAACGAAAGCAACTCACCGATGGGGTCTTTTGCCACCACTGGTCTAGATGGTAAGCTTGGTTCTCCAATGCCAATTTCATTTTCTGCCTTGACACGGAACTGGTATTCGTGTCCTGGGAGGAGATTCTGCACTTTCATACGTCTCTCAGGGATTGCACTCTTATTCACAGGCACCCATCGTACTGCATGTTTCTCCTTTCTCTCCAAGTAGTATCCTGTGATAGACTTTCCGCCATCATATTCAGGTGGATTCCAAACCACAGTCATCTCTTCTTTGCTCACTTTTGTGACTTCTGGGGCATCTGGGCGACCAGGTCTATCGTATTTGGTTTTTGCTATGACTGGTTTACTTTCTGTTGGAGGCCCTGTGCCTATTTTATTTTCTGCACGGACTCTGAAAATATATTCATTTCCTTCTATGAGACGTGTTACAGTAGTGCCGGGTGTCAAGACAGAAGAAGAATAGGTAGACCAAACCATTCGCTTGCTCTCACATTTTTCTAGAATGTAATTTTGGATTTCACAGCCGCCATCATCTTCTGGTGGATCCCAGCGAATAGTACACCTATCACTGGACACGTCAGTAATTTTCAGATTTCTTACAGGACCAGGCTTATCTAAAACATTGACAGTGGCAAAGGCCACAAAACTGCCAGCCGTGTTTGTTGCTGTAATTACATATTTACCACCATCACTGCGCCTTGCTTTGCTAAGAGAGAATTTAGATGAATCAGCACCGGTTTCAATCTTGACTCTGGGTGATCTTGTTAAATCTTCAGCATCTTTGTCCTTGGTCCATACAACTTCTGGAAATGGTTTGCCTCTAACACCTGCCTCCAGTCTGATGGTGTCCCCTGCTTTGACGGTTAGCACCCCACTTAATTTCAGATCAAGTACGGGTTTCTGTAAGTCTTCCTTCACAACAACTTCCTCTGTCCTCACCCAATCACTTTCTCCACCCTCATTCTTTGTTTGTACTCTGAACTCATAAATTTGGTTTTCAACACATTTGTCAACCATATAGTGGGTTTCTTTAATGCTTCCTTTATGCACTCTTTCCCAGTCTGCAGAGCCCTTCAACCTCCTCTCAACATGATATGATAGGTTGGGGCTGCCACCATCGTAATCAGGCCGCCGCCATTTTAGATACACAAATGTCTTCCCTTTATCTGCAATATGAAGGTTTTCAGGCTCACCTGGTCTGTCAATAGGGTTAATGGCCAGAATTGGAGTTTTTGTTTCAATGGTTGGCCCAACGCCTACTTTATTCTCTGCACAAACTCGGAAATAGTATTCATTGTTGGCTAAAAGGTTGGCCTTGACTAATCTCTTGGTGATATCTGAGGCAATAATTGACCATCCTTTCTGGTTTGGTTTACGATATTCTACTATGAAATTTGTTATTTCGGAACCGCCATTGTCAACTGGGTTTTCCCAAGAAAGTGTGCAGTTCTCTTTGGTTACACTGCTAACTCTCAAATTCTGGCAAGGCCCAGGTCTGTCAAGGACATTTACAATGGCTGAGCCTTGGGCATGTCCACTGCTGTTCTTAGCTGAGATGATATACTTGCCATGATCACTTCTAACAGCTTCTTTAATTTGTAACTCAACACGAGGTAGATCATGAATTAGATCAGTGCGCTTATCACGGGTTAATACTTTGCCTTCCTTAGACCAAGTTATATCTGGTTCAGGCCTGCCTTTGACTCGAGCAAGAATGCGGATAGTTTGGCCCACTCTAACAGTAATAACGTCACGGCAAGTGACATCAAGTTCTACTTCTGGAGGATGAAGGATATCTTTTGCAATCACAGATTCTGCAAGCTCTCTTGGTTCTCCCTCACCCACAATATTGGCTGCCTTGATACGGAATCTGTACTCATTTCCTTCAATTAGTCCAGGGACCCTAAAGGCACACTGTCTAATGAGCTCATCTTTGTTAATCCTGTCCCACTGTGTGGTGCCAGCTTTCTGACATTCCACTACATATCCTAGAATGGGGCTACCACCATCACTGAGAGGCTTTGTCCACACCAGGTCAGCTGATTCTTTGCTCTTATCTTTTAGCTTAGGGTTAATGGGTGGTCCAGGTGGTTTGATGGGCCGGCAAGCTTTTATTGGGTCAGAACTTGGAGATGGATTGCTTAGTCCTGCAAGATTTTCAGCAAAAACTCTAAACTCATATGTATTTCCCTCATAGAGTCCAGTCACTCTGAACTTCAGGTCAGCAATAGGTGTTTTGTTGACCCTCACCCACTTGCCAGTTACTTCTCGACGTTCCACATAGTATCCAGTTATTGGACTTCCACCATCAGACTTTGGCAGGGTCCAAGACACTGTGGCCGCATTTTCAGTAATATCTGTGACCACTGGTTTACCAGGAGGAGACGGAGGATTAAATTTATGTTTGGCAACAGTAGGTATGGAGTCCAGGGGAGGACCAACACCCATCTTATTCTCTGCTCTCACTCGGAAAACATATTCACAGCCCTTTTGCAGGTGTGGGATCTTGAGTTTCATCTTACTGCTTCCTGAAGAGACAACACCCCATGTGTCTTTTCTGGTATCTTTTTTCTCAACAATATAATTTATCACAGGGCTCCCCCCATCATCCTTAGGTGGTTGCCATGAGATAGTCATATACTCAGGGGTGATATCCAGAAGATTAATAGGACCTGTTGGTGGACCTGGAACATCAAGAACAGTGAGATGTACAGGCACTGTCTTGGTACCAGCTGCATTGGACACTGTGATTTGATACTCCCCAGTGTCTTTCCTCAAGCAGCTCTTAATGGTAAGTACAGATGAATAGCTGTCAGTTTCAATGGTGTAGTGGTCATCTGTTTTGATCTCACTTCCATCGGTTGTCCACTTTGCAGTGGGCACAGGTACACCCCTTATGATGGCAGGGAATCTGACCGTGGTTCCAGCTTTTACCACAAGCCCCTCAATTAATTTCACATCTAGTTCCACTGATGGGGGCACTGGAAAATAAACATGAGGTAATTAGGTTCTGACTTTTACAATACTAATAATTTAAAGAAGAAATAAAGTAACAATTTCAATACCTAGTTTTTCTTGACATTCTATTGGTATAGTTGTGTCAGGGAGACCAAGACCCACAATATTTTCAGCTTTTACACGGAATCTGTAGGTCTTTCCTTGTTGTAATCCAGTAACAACGCACTCTAAGTTTTTGACAGTCTTGAACTTAGTCCAGTCCTGGGCACCTTCTTCTTGATATTCCACCAAGTATCCAGTGATTGGAGAGCCACCATCACGATCTGGCTTATTCCAAACAAGAGAGACTTCAGTCTTGTCAACATCTACATGGTGTAAGTCCTTGGGTGGCCCTGGGGGATCTTTACCAAAAAGAAAAAAAGGAAGTCATGACAAACAGAATATGTCAAAGACAGTCAAACAATAGTGCTCTAGCAAGACAAAGCAACTCACGGAGAGGATCCAGAGCTTTGATGGGTTTAGGTGTTTCAACAAAAGGACCACGTCCATACTGGTTCTCAGCAGCCACTCGGAAGAGGTACTGATTGCCTTCATTCAGATGTTTAGCCAAGTGACTCTTTTTCTTTGATGTAGTTGAAAGAGCTGACCACTGAGCACTGGCCACATCTCTCCTCTCAACGACGTAATTTGTAATGACAGAGCCACCATCATCTAGTGGTTCATTCCAAGTAAGGTAACAAGAATCTTTCCTAATTTCACTGACTTTCAGATCTCTAGGTGGCCCAGGTTTATCTGAAGAATATTAAGTAATAGTAATATGAGTGACTTAATCCAGAAAGACCAAATATTGTACAAAAATTTATCTTTAATGGCATCAATATTAAGTTTTTACCTAACACCAGTACTTTCACTGAGACAGTTTTTGAACCAGCTGGATTTTCTACTGTTAAGGAATAAATTCCACCATCTTCGTGGGCAGCGTTACGAATTTCAAGCTTGCTACCAACTGGGGTAACATCAATTTGGGCCTTGGTTGGAGCCTCTCTGTCTCCTTTTTTCCAGGTTACTTTTGGGAACGGCACTCCTTTGATGACAGCGCTAAGTCTCAGAGTATCACCGACTTTAATGTGCTGTTCTCTTGCCATGTTGGCATCAAGAATCAACTCAGGAGGTTCTAGAACAAAAGGAACAGTACATTCAAATTTTACTCCGTAATGCACATTAGGCATATACAATCAGATGTCTATTTTTCTTGAAATTGCAAATGGAAATATCTACTCACCAAGTCTGTCTTTTACTAGGACTGGCTCTGGAACATTAGCTGGATCTGATTCACCAGCTTCATTGACTGCAAACACTCGGAACTTATAGGTTTGACCATCTCGAAGACCAGTGACTTTATATTTAGTTTCGGGGCATGACTCAGGGGTATGATTGGCTCTTCTCCACTCTTCATCTCCAACTTTCTGGTATTCAACAATATAACCCAGTATCTTGCCCCCACCATCATGCCGTGGTGGCTGCCATGTGAGGTCAACTGAATTACATGTTGTATCTATTGCTTCAGGATTAACAGGTGGACTTGGTTTTGCTATACAATAAAATTAAAAAAGACAAAAAGCCATTACACTATGGCTAAAACAAAGTTGGATAATATGAAAACTGAATGAATGTTTTAATATCTTACTAATAGGATCTTTTGCAAAGACTGGTTTGGATGGGGGACTTGGCTCTCCAATACCAATTTCATTTTCTGCAGCAACTCGGAATTCATACTGACATCCTTCTAGAAGATCAGGAACTCTAAATTTGGTGTATGGGTGGATAGGTTCTTTGGTAACTCTAGCCCACCGTTTAGACATAGTTTCCCTCTTTTCCAGGATGTAGTTTGTGATGGGCTTTCCTCCATCGTGTGGTTTGTTCCAAGTTACTAACGCTGAGTCTTTGGTGACTTCTGTAACAACTGGCTGATCTGGTGCATCAGGAACCCCTACAACAAGTAAAAGCAAAGTGAATCAGAAATTTAGTTCTTTTGATTAACTAGAACAAGCACTGACTCACCAAAAAGAAATATAATACGTACTGAAACGATCTTTGGCTTTCATTGAGTCAGATATCAGAGGATCACTGATCCCATACAGATTCTCAGCATGTATCCGGAAAATGTAATCTTTTCCTTCAAGCAGTTTAGGAGCTTTGCATGTTGTTTTAGCACAGGCAGATGTCACAGGCATCCAAACGTCTTTACCCACCTCCTTCTTCTCGATAATATAATTGGTAATTTCACTTCCCCCATCATCTAAAGGTGGTTTCCAGGAGATAACCATGTAATCTTTGGTCACTTCATCAAATTTGACAGGTCCTACTGGTGGTCCAGGACGATCTGTAGGAAAAAAAAAATTAACAGAATTGTTACTTTCATGTCTATTTGTTCAAGAACATCAAGTCTATTTCTCTTGCTAACTACTACTTACCAACGACATTAACTTGACAGAAACCTTTCCTGGAGCCTGTACTGTTCTCCACAACTACACAGTATTTGCCAGAGTCAGAACGTTTTGCTTTGATCTTCTCCAGAGCAAGTGTCGTTGGAGTGGTCTTTATGCGAGTGCGATCATCTTCTAATATGTCAGCTTCATCTTTGAACCAACTAACCTTGGGCTTTGGTTTGCCTGAGTAGTGACCAGTGAGGGCAAAAGCTTCACCAACTCGAACTGTGAGCTTATCTCTGAAGTCCAGGTCCAGTGTTGGGGGAGCTGAAGTTTATAATCGTAAAATACAATTCATTTTTACTGATTTTTCTTGGGAACTCTATAAATGTACATATTTCAAAGTGTAAGCTATAGCAGATACATACCCAGCTCATCCTTGCAAGTGATTGGCTTGGTGCAGAAGGATGGTTTGCCTTGCCCCACAATATTGACAGCACTGACGCGGTACTCATAAGTGTCACCTTCTTTTAAGCCTTTAACGGTGTATTTTCTGCTAAGCAAGTTGTCGTTTGTCACTTTGTGGAACTTCTCAGTTCCAATGAGCCTGCTTTCGAGGACATAGTTAATAATTTCTGATCCACCATCATACTTAGGAGGTTTCCAAGTCAGAGTTACAGAATCTTTAGTAACTTCTTTGACTTCCAGATCTTCAGGACGCTCTGGTACAGCTGTGAGCATAATTACAGTGAAATTACATACTTAGAAAGCAGTAGAATATAGCAAATACTGAGGATTGCATTAAAATATTACATCATGCACTTCAGTGAATAACAAAAGTGATCTCATCTGAAAACTATTAGAGGTAAAGAGGTTCTAATACAACATAATTTGCTTCACTGATATATGTAGAAATAGAGATTTGTTGAGATTAAATTATTTTATAAAGGTCTCCAGAGTTGATGGTTTTAGAATTAAGAAAATAATTCAGTTTCTCCTTTTGCCATCAAGCAGAAAATTTACAAAAACAGTGTAGCATATGAGGAAAAAACTTGATGAATCACATGCTGTATACTCCTATAATCTTTTTCACAATCATCATGAAAACATATCTAATCGCCTCCTGAATAATTTCCTAATAAATTCTTGTCAAATAATGAAATCTATGGCATTTATATATAAATGCCACCATAGTCTTTTACTAAATGAGTAAAAAGGTAATAAAGCATAAATTCATTTTACATTGTACTTACTTATTGGATCTCTGATGACAAGTGCATTTGGTGTCTCCACAAATGGGCCCATGCCTATACTATTTTCAGCTGCAATTCGGAAGAAGTAGGATTTCCCTTCAATGAGACCCTGGACAACAGCACTTTGTCGAGTGACTGTGTATGTCACTGGGGTCCATGCTCTGCGATCAGATTCTCGCTTCTGAATGACATAGTTGGTGATTGGAGAGCCCCCATCATCTTCTGGAGAAAACCAGGTCAGTTTGCAGGACTCATTGGTTAGGTTGTCAGAGAGGAATGGTACTCCCACAGGACCTGGCACATCTGGAAACAAGACGAAAAGATTTCCAGCCATTTGTCTTCAATGAACTACAAGGCCCAATGTGTGTTACTCTCTGCTTTTAAAAGGGAGACAAACATGTGACCTTGAAGAAAATAAGGCTTTGTGTCTATTATTTGAGTTGCTGTCCCATTTATATTTTACCACACTTTAAATCAACATTTATTGGCTGCCATGGTTTTAGTAGCTGTCAAAAAGAGAAATTAATATTTCCTATTATCCATTTTTTGTTTTCCTCTTTTATTTATATTTTAGGTTTTCATATAAAGTAAATCATGCAATATTTTTCCTTGTGAATTTAATTTAGCTCACTTAATGCTGTAGTCTTTTTTTTTTTTTTTAATTTATTTATTTATTTATTTGTTTGCTTGTTGTGTTTGTTTGTTTCTTTATTTTATTTATTTTGTGGCTGGCTCAGCCTTCCCTGGTGGTGGGGGCTGGCACAGCATGTGGTGCCGGGGATCGAACCGCAGTCCCTGCAGTTGCCTGAGCCCTCCTAAGCAGGCGCTTTAGACCACTGAACCATCTCGCCAGCCCCTAATGCTGTAGTCTTGAGGTGCATCCATGTACCTAGGAGTGCCTAAGGTTTAAAAAGCAAAATTTGTGCCAGATGGGATGGAGCTGCTGGAGGGTGGGGGTGAGACAGCCAAGGAGCAAAATGATCACTTTTAGTGTTGTTTCCTCTCCCTAAGAGGAAAGCAAGGTGAGAAGTTGAATGTTAATGCAGAAGCATGCTGGTTTTCTAGTTAAAGTAGTAGGGGCTTTGGAGTAAAAGGGTACAGGAGCTTAAAGTTAACCCAAAAATTTTAGGACTATTGCTGAATAAAATATTTTTCCTTATGCCATTTTTCTTTATGCCAAATAGGACTGGCTGTTTTCACATGGCTATGGGGGTCATTTCGGTAAGCCTGTGTTTGGAGTCAGGAGTTTGGAGTGGGAGGCCTTCATTTGCCAGATGAATTCCTTGATTGCAACAACCAAGAGGCATGAACCCTGTGAACTTCAGCTCTAGGTTCAGTGATGAGAAATGTACTATGAATAATTAAATATGATATTTCTCTTCAATTAGAGTGCTAAAACCCTCAGAGAGGTTATGCATTATTATAATTATCAAATAAATGCACTTTCCTGGTGTGAAAATGCTCATTTCTAGCAAACTGTTAAACATTCATGTACACTGATAGGAAAATTCCTTTTATGAAAACTAAATAATA
>PVKN010022136.1:0-15268 GCA_004027915.1 Capromys pilorides
AAAGCAGTTAGGATTTTAATATAGATTCTGCTTAAAGTTCTCCAGAAATGATAGCAGTGAATAAAGATGAAATGTTTTGTAAGGGCTGACTGTGGTTACTGATTCTCCAGGGATTATTTTCTCACCTTGAAGCAATGTTGAAAAACAACAAGTTGTTTTGCTGTGCATTTGGACTCTAACAATCTCTTAGCTGTCTACATTCTGTGTACCGTTTTCGTTTATCTGTCTCTGGTTGTCATCAAAGTTCTATTGTTATTTCACTCAGGGTTGCTTCACCAGACCAATGCCAGTCAAGGGAGATTTACAAAAGGAGCAATGTAGGGCCAGGCAGATAGCTCAGTGAACTAAAATGCCTGCTTGGGCAGAGCACAGTGGCTGGGGTTCGATCCCCAGTGTGCCGTGCTGTGCTGACCCTGACCCAGGGCATGCTGAGACATAGATTAAGACTGGGCATGGTGGCGTGCACTTGTAATTCCAGTGCTTGGGAGGCTGTAAACAGGAGAATTACTACAAGTCCAATCTATGTAGTGAGACCCTGTAGACCCTGTCCTAAGTACATTAAAAATGAATAAATAAGTATTTTTTAAAATAAAAGGAATTATATTAGAGCTAATATTTGTAGGTTCCATCCAGTCATCTACTGATAAATATTTATTGAGAAATTATTATGTGCAAATATTACTTTGGTATCTATTCTTCAGTCACCATATTCAAATAGTGGTAGTCTATGAAACTTAAATTCTAATGGAAGAAAGCAGAAAACACATTAAAGTAGTATGTGTGAAGAGATGATGTGTGAGCAAACAATAGAATATGATGAGATCACTAAAAAGGGTGGGATATATTTTTATAGTATAAATATTTCATAATTCTCTGCTATATTTCAAAATTAAATTTGTAGGAAATATATTACCCAAGTGAATAATTTTAAAAGGCATATTATAATGTCCAATTCTAACAAAATAAAAAAAAAAATCTGGGTATTTTCCACAAATCTGTGTCTAATCAGGAGAGCTAAGTGCTGTAAGTATTCCATAAAGAGTTGAGTTGATATAGGGAATTGGTTATAAAGGTTTTGGAAATACAGGAAGAGCAAACAGAGAAGGGTCAGGTATTCTAGGATTAGTAATGGCAAAGAATCACTGCAGCCCAAAACCGAAGAGCAGAGAGAAAAGGATACACTGCCCAGAGCCTGTGAAGGGCATGCTGCTGCAGCCACCCTGTTCATACAGGAAGAGCCCACCAGCTGTACAAGCAGCATCTCCATTATCCCTCTTTCTAACCTTTCCTGGACCCATAGGAAAAGCCAGACCCAAAGAAGTCCGGGAGCTGAAACTTAAAAGTTTCCAGTCCCGGAGATGGACAGCAGAGTTTAGAAGTGGTGTACAACGCCAACAGCGAATCATTTTCATTAGCAATTTTTATTCACAACATTAGAAACATAATGAAAAAGCCAGATGATTGAATCTATTTTTAAACAAGTTGGGATTTAGTAGGAAGACAATATTTCATTGAATGTTATAGATGCTTGTGTTATATGACATTTGGAAATAAAAGGCTGAAGAAGAACAAATAAATATGCACAGCCCCAACAATGCAATGACTATAGTAAGCTGGACCCAGATGGTGGGGTGTGCATCAGATGCTGTCATGGCATTGTCACTGTTGGTGAGATTTTCAAAATAGCTGGGTCAACATTTCATAGCAAAAAGTACAAACTCAGATACATCATAAGAGAATGTAGTGTGCACTGAAACCATGCCAAGAACTGTGTTTGCATGTTCACCAAGGTTTTAGGCTCAAATCATTATAAATATTTTTTTTTCTTTTACCTGTAGGAATGTCCACCAGAACATCCAAAATTGAGACTGGACTGAGCACTGTAGGACACCTGACTTTTTGGTTCCTTGCCTTTTAAATGTCCTTTGCACATGTATGACAATACACCTCACTCCCACTCATCACTATGACAGCTGAAAATATCTCTGCAGATTTTCAGCCTCTTCCAGGAGATAGTACGAGCTGTGCTGAGACCGCTGAAATAAGTGTACACTTCGACATAGAAAGTTGTTATGATCTGGTACGTGAGCACCAGGTTAGAGAATGGTGTTACAGAATGATGCCCTTTCATTATTAAAAAAAAAAAAAAAAAAGTATGTATGCCTACATGAGGAAAAGTCTGAAATGTTTGGCAAAAGTCTGTTTTAGGTGTTATAACAAAATATCATAGACTCAAGGACTTATAAACCACAGATATTTTTTCTCTTGGCTCTAGATCCTGAGAAGTCCCAGACCAAGCTCTGGCAGAGCTGACGTCTGCTCAGGATGCCTGGTTCATCCGTATCTTCTCCCTGTGTCTCATGTAGCAGGGACACAGCATTTCTTCAGGATCTCTTTAATGAGATCACTAATTGAAAATGTGAGGGTTCTGCCTCACTGCCTGATCACTTCCCAGAGACCCACCCTGTAGGAAGGTCACCCACAGGGTAAGGACACCTACGTGAATTTCAGAGGGACACCAACATGGAGTCCAGCGCTGCAATACATAAATCAAAATGTTGACAGTGGTTATCTCTGATGTTAAGATTTGAGAAATAATATTTTCTTTTGTTTTAATCTATATTTTTAAAATTATCCTCAAGAAATTTTAAAGTGTGATTAGAGAAAGAAAAAATAAAGCAGGCCAAGCAAGGCAGGTCCATCAGTGGAGACCCTGTGTCTTAGTTATTTTTTACTCATTGCTATGACAAATACACATGGAAGAAAGCAGCAGTTTATGGCAGTAGAACAGCTACAATATGGTGACAGAGGCAACTGAACAACCAGGGAAGCAAAGAGCAACAGAGCAACAGCCAACATCTGTCTCTTTGTCTCTCTTTATATTACATTCAGGCTCTCTGCTTTAGCCTATCCACCTTAGGCCACACCAACAATCCCAGCCATACTCAGACCGATAACCCCATCAATACTAAAACACATAATCCCAGTGGATCAAGAGTCAAGTAATCCCAGCAGTACTCAGACCCACAGTCCCTTCAGTACTAAAACACATAATCCCAGTGGATCATGACTCAAGTCTCAAATTCTGGAAGTTCCCGCCCCATGATTGCATGAGGCTTTGGGGGGACAACTAGATATAAACCATAACACCCTAGTTCTGGACTCTGCCTACTTCAAATCTGTCAGCAAGGCTCTGCTGGTTGACAGCTCACAGCAGCCCCAAAGTACCCCAGTCCTTCCTGTGTATCTCCCTAGGGACGACAGAGTGCATTTCCTTCCTTAGACAGACACTGCGTGTCTGAAGTGGACCCTGCCATATACGTCTTTGGGGCAGTTTTCCTTAAGATTAAGAGTGTCCCAAACAGAAGACTTTGTCATGTAGAAAGAATTCATCCTCATGCCTGCATCAAAAATCTTAAGTAAACTGCCAAACCTGAAGAGATGATCCCAGATCAGGGTAACCATTTCCTGTCTATGAGCCCCACCCGGTGGGTATCTGGAGATGCAGTGTGATTAGCCACAAGCTGGATTAGGGCAGGACTGGCCCTGTGAGCCCTGTCCAGGATGCCAAGACAGGACGGCTGTGCAGTGACACAGCAGGGTGCTCTTGGCTGGGGATGCCCGCACTTTCCATATGGCTGCCCCCCTGATTCACTGTCTCCAAACCAGCCACCTGCCTCTAAAACCTCGGCTCTTCTCAGGCCTTTGTCTTTGTATCAACTCATGGGGTGTGTACCTGAAACACACATTTCCTGCACCTGAGCCAGGCCTAGGCCAAGACTAGGGATGGTTTCCAGATGTGGGCTTCACATCTGGGCCAGCCATCCTGAGGCTGCTTATTTGAACAAAGACTCTAAGTGCTCAAAGAGCCCCAAGGTCCAGAGAAGGCTGCCAAAACCTGGCGACGAGATGAGCACAGAACAGATCCTAATTTCTGATTCTGGGAGAGAAAGCAAGCTGTGCTTCGTGGTCCTTAGCGACGCACGAGCACCACGGTGTTGTGTTCTTCCGGAATGGGAAGAACTTCATCACACGATTGAAGGAGGAGCTTGGGCTTCAGGGAGAGCAGAAGTCTGAGCTCAGGATGGGCTTCTGTTTTCAGCATCTCCCTCCCATGTCATCACTCAAATTGGTGTTTTTTGAAAATATTTTTTTAAAATTTATTTATTTATTTACTTATTTGACACAGAATCTCACTACGCAGCTCAGATGCATAGTGATCCTTCTGCCTCAGCCTCTCCAGCACTGGGATTATAGGCGTGCACCACCACGCCTGGTTTCAGGGCTGGCATGGTGCACCCAAGGTTCTGGAGCTGACATGCCATGTGGTACCAAAGATCGAATCTGGGTCCTTGCGCTTGCCAGGCAGGTGCTTAGACTGCCAAGCTATCTCCCCACCCTGAAACTGCTTTTAAATATTGAGTTTTGCAACCTCACAGTTTGATGGGTTCTGTGAGCCTTTCTTTCCTACTAGCCACATGACTCCAGACTGAGCCCCACTGGACAAGGGTAGCAAATATCTCCAGAAGAGACAAAGATCACTGTGACATGGAAGCCAAATCTTACATTCCCAGGAGGAAGAAAACAGCTCCCCGCTGCATCATTACAAGCCAAGCTGCTTTCTCCTGCCTGCCAAATTCGTATGATGAGATCCTGCCCCAAGTAACTCATTGTGGAACAGCATTCAGGGATAGGGCTTTCCAGAGGTAAGTGAGTTCAACTGGAGTCCCTAGGGAGGATCCTAATCTGATATCCCTGTGCGCTTACCAAAGGACGCCATGGGTGACACAGAGGAAAGAGAAAGTGAAGCCTCAGGGGCAGGTGGCCATCTGAACTTACTCTGCCAGGCCTTGATCTTGGGCTTCCAGTCTTCAAGTCTGTGAGAAAATAGATTTCTGCTGTTTTGGCCACCAGTCTGTATCATATCATAGCAGCCCAGGCTGATTAACCTGGGGAGGTGCTTGGAGTGTGGGGGAGCACGTACCTTTTGGGGGCAGGGTCCAGGCTGGTTGTGAGCTGGCGTGCCCCGCGAGGAGTCCTGAGTATGGTTTGAGCTGTGGCTATGTGTGATTTATTTTCTGTTTTGTACCCCTGTTGTCTTCAAGCAATCTGTCAGGCATTATTAAATGTCACCACTGCCCCTTGCTCTGCTGTGGGGCAGTAAGGAGGGGGCCTCTCTGAGGATGGAGTAGCCAAAGGAGAACAGAGAACCGCAGCTATGAAGAAAGAAGGGCCCAGACCCAGGGAGGAGCTGCCCATCACTTGGTAGCTAGTGGGAGGGCAGAGGACACCTAGTATCTTTCAGTGAAGCTGGCACAGCCTTGTTGCATTATAACTTGGGTCATGCATTTTCCCGAGTTTCTCCTTTTAGAGAAGTTACTTGAGCTCTCTCATCAGCACTAACACCCCTTCACTGAGTTGTTGTAAGGCTAAAATGAGACAATATATGGAGAGGTGTAGCACTTTCTCTTCTTCACCAGGTATTCCTTGACTTTCTGCTATGTGCCAGGGACCATTTTCTGTTTCAAGGCTATAATAGCAAACAAAGAGAGCAAATGTCCCAGCCATCACAGAGCTGATATTGTAGATAGGGAGGAAATTAGGAAGGAAACAAGGCAGAAAGTGATTCAAAAAGGAAAAGGAAGCCCACAGGGTCAAAGAAAAGGTGAAGGAAAGACCCATGAACAAATGCCACATGTTTTGCTCACTCCCAAGCCCAGGACTCTGGGTCTGCTGACACAGAACACAGCTGAGCCTCACACAGACTGGACAGGAAGAGGTCAGTGCACGAGAGAGAAGATACTGGAAAAAACCTGCTCTTTGGCCCAGGAAAGCAATTAGGAAGCTTATTTATACCCAAGATCCTGAGTGAGGGAAAAGATCTCATTCAAGAGTTTGGTAGTTCCTCAAAAACTCAAGCACAGAATTATCGTATAATCGGTCTGTTTCACTTGAAGGTAGATGCTCCAAAGAATGCAAAGCTGGATGCAAGGAGATACTTGTACCTGGGATGCGCTCCATTGCATTATTCAGAACAGCAACACGAGACAACCCAAGTGCCCATCAACAGTTGAATATTGGCTGAACAGGATGTGGTATATATAAACAATGGATTATTATGAAACCTTCCAAAGGAATGGAATTCAGATGCATGCCAAACATATGTGAACCTTGAAAGCATTCACTAAATGAAATAGGCCAAATAAAGGGGCAAATGTCATAGAATTCCACTTAGATGATGCCCTTAATTAAATCATGGAGACAAGGTAGTACAGAAGGAAGGGAGAGAGGGAGGAATGAAAGAGGAAAGAAAGAAGGCCATATTAAAGTGAGTTTAGTATTTCAAACTGTAAAAATTCATATTTTGCTTTTGCGGTAGTGTGGCTTGAACTTGGGATCTTCACACAATTATATCCTTGGCCCCTTTTTTCCATTTATTTTTCATTTTAGGCAAGGTCTTGGTGAATTACTTGTTGTCCAGGATGGGCTAGAACCAATGATTTTCTTTCCTCAATGACTTTTCAGAGTGCTGTGATGATAAGCCTATGCCAATGTGAACCTCTCCTTTAAATTTTGTTTTTGTTGTTATGGGACAACGTCTTGCTAAGTACTGTAGCTAAATTGCCCAGGCTGATCTTCACCGCCCTCTTGCCCAAGCCTTATACAATGCTGGGTTACAGGCATATACCATCATGTTGTTGGCATGTTGTGATTTTTGTTTGTTTCTGAAACAAGGGCTTCCCACATAGTCCAGGCTTGACTTGAACTCAGTACCTAGCCTACACTGTCTTCAAATCCCCAGTCCTGTTTCCTTCAGCCTTCTGACAACTGGAATTATAATCTTATGCCATTACAGATTCATGTTATAGTTTTTATACAGATGCTATGGAGATGAAAGAGGATTGGAAAGGAAGAAGACAAGGAGGAGAGGGGGAGGGGAAACAAAGAGGGTCAAGGGTCAATATGCATGTGTACAATTCTCTGCAATGACTGTATTTGTAATGTGTTGCAAGTATATGAGAAATATTTAAAAGACATAAGTTCATTTCAAAATTATAAATAAATTAATACTTTCAAAGACTAGAACATTTAATATAATGTTTTGATTAGATTTGCTGCTAAAACAAGAGAGATTCTGCCTTTAATTCCAGAGTAATGGGATGCTTATAATTTCAGAGGCTGAGGCAGGTAGTTTACAAGTTCAAAATCTACCCTGGGAAGTTTAGCAGTTTAGTGAGACCCTGTCTCAAAATAAAAAATGGATCAGCTGGGGATGTAGCACTGTTCAATCCCCAGCATTACAAAAAGTACATTTTTTTGAAAAAAAAAAAAAAAATGGGGATGTAGCTCAGTGAAAAGACCTTGGGTCAACAAAAGAAAAACACAGTTCAAGTATTTACGCTCAATAGAGCCTTTGGAAAAGTATGGCACAAACCAGCGATGCTTCTAAAAACCCTGCTTGGAGCTAACAGCAGATGGTGTGGAAGCCTCACAGCGTGGAACTTCTCCCCTGTTGACATGGGGGCAAATCCAGGCCTGCTCATCCTGCTTCTGACCCCTGTGACGAGTAAACTCTGTATTCATGCGAACCGAGAGTGAATAATGGCCATGTGTAAAATCTGAGTCTTTTTATGTCCTGTGTCCTCACTTTAATCCCTGACATCAGGAAGGGTAAATTGGTAGATGGAAAACACCATGCATAAAGTAAGAGTGGTAAACAAGGGAAAGATACCTGCTCCAAGCACCTACTGCATTCCCTGCCCCCCGTGCTGGTTCCTGCAGAGGTGCCCTGCAGAGGTGTCTGTATCCTGATTCTCATTTGACAGGGGTACTAAAGTTCTTGCCTAAGGTCCTCTGTGTTAGTTACTTTTCTCCTAGCTGAGACAAAATACCCAATACAAGTTAAAGGAGAAAATATTTATTTTAGCTCCCAGTTTGTAGAGGTCCCTGTCCATAGCTGGCTGACTCCACGGCAGGCAGCGTGGCAGAGGGGCATCGCAGAGGAGAAAGCATTCCTGGCAGAGTGGACAGGAGGCCACAGCAGCAAGCCTCCTTTAATTCTGTCCAGGCTATGAGCCTTTGGGATGATGACATCCACTTCTAGGTGGGGCTTCCCATTATCCACACCCAGAACTCTGCTGAACTAATTAGTGGACTGATGGAGGACCACACACACCATTGGTTGCAGTGTCTCTGCCTTAATCTACTCGCACACACCCTAGATCCAGCCCCACCTGTGACTGCACCAGGCTTTGGGAGGACAACTAGATCAAAATTGCAACATCTCCTGACCAACACCAGCCCTGGATCCTGAGCAGGCAGCCTTCACTTAGCTGCCTGTGGCTTGGGACCTCTGAGCACAGGTGCAGGTAGTCATCTGTCCACAGGGACTGTATCACTGTTTATCTTCAGGCCATGATTATCGCAAAACATGGCATCTTTGTCTTCCTTGGACGGGAGAGACAATAGGAAGACCTCTCAGTGCAGTGACCTAGTCCCCAGAAGTTTATATTCTAAAGATATGGTATAGAAAGTCTTGGTCTTCATTCTTTATATGATTTTAGTATTTTGCTAAAAGGTAATTTGGATGCCTTTCCTGTCCATAAATAAGTTAATCTAAGAATGACTGCTATCTAGCAGCATGAAAGGATGCGTGGGGGCTGCCCAGAGGTGCCAGCAAGGGGACATCCCCCGTCAGTCCCAGGGGCAGAGCCTGCTTTGTCCACTCACAGCCAAAGACCAGGACCTAATGCTTGTGGATCCACGAAGCTTCCCGCAAGGGGCTAGAGCAGAGGCTTGGGTAGCACGGGGTCCCCGGAGAAGGTTCTCGCTGAGAGAGGTTTGTGCGCACTGAGCCCTTGGACTGTCCCAGGCCCTGAGGGTGCACTGAACATCAGCAGATGTTAGCAAGGAAGGCAGCGAGGCTCAGAGAGAAGGGAGTATGGGCAGGATCTCCCCCATGGCCCATTTCATGCTAAGGCTGTGAGTCCCTGGAGCTAAACTATGATCACAGACTGCTGGGAGCCCTTTATGTTCCCATCAGTCACTGGAGATTCCTAAGGTTTAAATTGATCATGGAGGACCCCAAAAGGTTACTTTTGAAGCTCCATTTGTTTCTGACTCTTTCCACCCATCCCTACAATGTAACTCCCTCCTATGGGTACAAAGAATGAAAGCTGGCTTGGGATCTCAAGACACGTGTCCCCTGAGTTCCTATCAACTTTCCAGGTTGAGTCCTCTCAGGTTATCCCTACTGCACCCTGTTTCCTTTTTTGCATCCACTCTGAGACCATGTGTTCTGAGTCCCCTTTACAAAGCACCTGTGTCCTAGGCTTTGTTTCTAAGTGCCCAAGAGAAAATATTTGCTACATGCCTCCAGCTTGGCAGGCTCAGCCTTCTGACAGTGAGCTGGGCCACAGATGCCAAGGTTGGTGGGTGCAGGGCATAGGAGGCTGGTTTACCACAGGGAGCGCAAGATCTAGACATTGCAGGTGCCTTGTGTCCCTCAGGGTCTCCACCTGCTCAGTGGGATTCTAGGCAAACCCACTGCCATAGAGAGTGAACTGCTGATAGCCATTCCAGAGGAACAGGAACCCGTCCAGGCTGTAGCGACCCAGCCCCTGGTGGAGGGCAGCAGCTCCTTCAGGACAGACATGGATTTGCAGCTCCCATGAAAGCTGGAAGCAGCCAGCTATGAGCAGCAGCTCAGGACGGGCTGTAGGGTGGCACTAGCTGTGCATCCCCGAATCTCATGATGGCTTAGGTCCAGAATCTGCAGGGTGGCTGCAGTGTCCTGTTGCACTGCTCAGAGGGGCCCAGTGGCTACCTTGACACCACTGAGACCCATATGATCTGGAAAACAGATGCTCAGGCACTGGGATAAGTGCTTCGGTCTGCCTCCCAGTGTAAGCAGGGAGTATCTAGGCGACCCCAAACCAGTCTCCAAGCACCCGCGATGAGACTCTGCTGTAGATTCTAAGAGTAGGTAGTGGGTGGTACGGAAGGACTTCAACTCGGGAGAGGACCATTCAGCCGAAGGCCTCTGAGCATCTCGTGGTGGCCACTCCCGTGTGTCCATGTGAAAGACCCTGCCCATTCAAGACACCCATTTTAGGCTGAGGCCCGCCATCATCACGTGTGTGAGTCAGACTCTAACCCTAAAGTCTCTTTCCCTTATTGCCAAGGGGAATAGTCAAAACTCTGACAAGAAGAGGCCAGGGAAGACAGGAAAGGCAAGAGCTGGTCACATTTCCTGAGATTGACCCCTTGAGGGGTCACTCATAGCCCTGTATACTCACCAAAGCCCCCGGCCCAGTCCCAGCCTTTCACTCATGCTCCTCACCTCAGAGCCAGGTTCCTGCACCACCCATGTGCTCACTTCCCTGCTGAGGCCCACAACAGCCTTTTCCACAGTGGACAGTAGGGACAGGCTTGCTCCCCACTCCATGGTGGCAAGATGTGTGGGCTGAGGTCCTCCCTCCTGCAGTGCCCTCTCTCTTCCCCATTTCTTAACACCTTCTCTTCAGCACATATCCCAGTGGAGACAATGCATTGCAGACCTGCACTCACTGGACCTGGGCCTCCAGGGGTGGCTTCCTAGCATGTGGTCTTTCCATGTCAGCTCCTCCAGTTTAGCTCTCTGCCTTTATGTAGGTGGCTGGAGAGAGGTCACTGCAGGGTAGAGCAGTGACGAAAGAATGCATTGCTACCCTAGAGTCTCCATCCCACCTAGGTCCCCTGCGGCTGGCAGATGGAGAGCCCCACTAACTGACAGCACAGGACCTGCATTCAGACAAGCTTAGGTTATGCATCAAGGCCCCGAACAGCCTGAGCTATGTGGCAAGACTCCGTCTTAACACAGTCAAACAAAAAATAAAAAAGGAAACTATAAAAATCTACTTTTGAACAAAATTTTAAAATTATATTGGGAAAGCAAAGCAAAAATCAAAACATTTGCAATGGAGGCCAAACTGCATAGAAAAATAAAATCAAGACAGAAAACGTAAACTTCTGTTTGTCATCTGGGGCAGCATGTCACTGCTCCAGAACAGCTGAGGGTGGGGTAGGTGGGATGTTGTAGGGCGGTGACTCAGAAGCTCTAGATGAGGGTGGCAGGGTACTCAGGCCTCCAAGATTCTGGTGTCTCCTCTGGCTGCACCTAAGACTTTCTCTTTTTCTCTATTTTTGAAATTGACCTTTCTAACCCCAACTTTCCCATTCTAATGATATTTTCCCATCCCTCTAACTGGCTCATCCTGATGGAGATTTTGGTCCTTCCATTTTAACAAATAAGTTAGATGGAAGGGAAATTCCCTCAGGAAGGGATATTAGGGGCACTGTGAAGGAGAAGGACTGTCACCAATTTTGAGACAATATCCCTAAGTCACTGGCTTCCCAGACTGAGCTCCAGCTTGCCCTCCTCCTCCCTCGGCCTCCTAGAGTGTGGCATCACAGCCGGTCACCAGCATTTCCCCTGTCCTAACACAGCTGATCACAGCCCACTCAGGAGGAAAGGAGGCAGAGGAGGCTGGGGATCACGTTCAAGGCAAAGGCCGGAGAAATCAGACAGTAGCTGTAGCTCCAAGTAAGGCACTCAGTGGGGTAGGGGTGGGGTTCCTGAGGAGACCCAGGACAACCAGCAGCTAGGACTTGGGGAGATAGGGGAAGTGAAGCACTGAGACTCTGACCAGAGCAGAACTGAGAACTGGAAGGCTCTGGAGAGCAGAGCAGGGATTCGGCTTCGCTGGCTCCAGAGGGATGGGCTCAGCAGATGGTCTATTAGTCCATGTTTGTGATCCTCAATGCGTTCATCCAGGCCGCTCCGCAGATCTCGCATGGACAACTGCGCCTTCTGAACGTGTGCGTCCAAGTCACTATGCCTAGTCCCACTTTGCAGGACTTCCACTCACGTTGGATAATTATAAGAGGAGAGAATTTCAGCAAGCTTTCATTCAAAAGTACTTTATTGGCACCTATATGAAATCAAAGTATAAAAGACAAGAGAATATAGTCTCCAGCATTAGGGACACCCTTGGCAAGACAAACCACAGAGATTAGAACTGGCAGTTGAGATTCTGGAGCCCCACCCTTACAACTTGTTGTGGTAAGTTCCTTTACCCCTGGAGAGGCACACTCATCCTCTACTGGAGCCCTTGTACAAGTGGCCAGCAATCTGCGCACAGGGAAACGTGGCTTGTCCTTGTTTCCTTCTTTGTCTTTTCCTTGGCCCCATGAGCAGTGGTGTCACTTGCAGCGTGAGTACACCCATCCTAGAGTGGCACCCTAGCGTTATGGTTTGTGCACAGCTGTCCCCCCAAGCCTCATGCAGTCATGGAGGCAGCTGAATCTAGAGGGCTTGTGACTGCTTCACAGTGCAACGCTGGCATTCGGGGTCCAGAGATTAAGTGTGGGTGACCGATGACTGAGTCAGCACACTGATTGGACTGATACTGCCCTAATCCCAGCAATCTGGATAAAGTAAAAGGGGCAGAAGGAGGCTTGCTTCCATTTTGCATTCTCCTTGTTTTTGCTGGCTTCTGCCACCATGAACTGCTGCTCTCTGCCATGTGCCACCCCGCCTTGGAGCCAGCTGATTATGCAGTGAAACCTCCACAAAGGGAGCTAAATAAACTGTTCCTCCCTTCACTTTGGGTGTTTGGTGTTTCATTTCAGCAACAAGAGAAAAGTAGCTGAGACACCTCTCCTCTGTTCAGAGCCCATCTCTGCCCAGATTGTTACCGCCAATTCCTCTGTCACCTTAAGTCTTCTCCAGGTTTCTGTAGGTTACCTAACAGGGATTGTGACAAGATCAGAAGCTTCAACTGGACTTTTGGAAGCAAAAGACAAACAATAGGCTCCTTGACAAGGAAACAAAAGCCAGCTGGCTAGATCCTTGCCTCGTCTGAATGGGAAAGGGGATATCGCAAGCCTAGAGAGAGAAGGGTGGACCTGGAAACACCAAGGAACACACTGGAAATGCTTCACTGTGAAGTGAGGAGTGTGGCTCCGAGTTTCTCTGCAGATTCAGGTGGTGAGCGTGCATGCAGCTTTCTCCAGTACAACTCAGAGGGACATGGGACCAAAATCAATCAACCTGTCCTGCTCAAATCCAGGTCTGTAGCTGAAGAATGCTCGGGAGCTGGGACAGATGGCTCCAACCTGAGGGCAAATAACTGCCTGCCAGTCAGTTATTGAGAGAGTCCACAGGGGGATCCTCATGTCCTTGGAGGAGACTAAGCAGTTAGTTCTGAAAAATGGTGGACCCTGGATGATGGCCGGGAATGGCTTCTGTTGACCTCACCTTGTTCTGTCAGTCTGATGATGATCCAGCCCAAGGAGGCTGCATGGTACAGGCTGTGCTTGTCCAAGATCCCCTCTTTCACACAGAAGCTTTTCACCATCATTTCAGCCTTCTGTTCTCACTGCTGAGCACAAACCCACAGCTCTGGCCAGGTGAGGCCAGCAGGAGACAGGCAGGAACCATAAATCTGGGCAAGACCCAGGTACACAGACTAGGGTTGCTCTTTTTCAGGGTCATTCACACCCCTGTGTCCTCAGCAAACCCTCTGCCCCTCTTCCCAGACCTTCACTCCTCTAATCCCTCTGTCCCAGCTCCTGAACTGAGGCATGTTGCCAAAGGAAAGCTTAACACATCTGACCCCCACAGTGAATTCCAAGCCAGTCTGCATTTCACAGTGAAAGTTTGTCTCAAAAAGATAAGAAAAAATAAAAAAGATATGTTGTGTGAAGGCACAGATTCTCTATGAAGAATATAGTCTAAAATTGTGTATGTCTAAAATATATCAATAGTTTCTTTTAATTTAATGAATTTGTTGTAAGTGGAAAAATGCTATGTTTTAGATGACAAACATTTTGCACGTCCAGTAACAGTGGACAGTGATACAGTCACAGGACAGACACTGAGAGCTAACTGAAATATCAGACAAGGGGATTAGCATGAAAGTTGGCTTCGTCATATCACGGAGTGGAAAAGTAGGCTACAAATACATAAGTGCTATCTGATAAAATATTTTTAAAATGAGCAAATATAAAATCTTAAGGATAATACACCAAAATATCAGTGGTTATAGAAAGGTCTGGCTGGCTGACTGATTGAACCCAGAGTCCTCAAACTGAACTACAACCCATGCATTTTATTTGAGTACAGGTTCTCGCTGAGTCAAGAAGCTGCCCAGGTTGGGTCCCAATTTGCAGTGTTACTGCCTTGGGCTCCCCAAGTGCTGGGATTTTACAGGTGTGTGCCACCACTCCCAGCAAAGGTGATAAGCAATTTTATTTTCCCATACCTGGATTTTTATCAGTGTATATTAACAATATAATTAAAGTTAATGAAAAATAATTCTCTAGCTATATGTGCATATGAAATAGTATTCTGAATGATAGATCATTGTGTGTTCTTTAAAGCATTTGTTTTTCTACTCAAAAGTTTATCATCAGCATTACCTCATGTCATAAATATGTCTCTAGTAAATTGGGTATTGGGGCTACAAGGTTTTTTTTTTTATCATTGTTTATTTTAATTTGAATTTGATGGTTTTCTCCAATTACTAGCATTTATGTAACCAAGAAATAATAATTTATCAAACAAAATCTTTGACTACTGTTTGATGGTATTCAAAGCTCTTTGTATACATCATTTATATACAATACATGTAAAAAATATCCACAAAAACAAAACAACAACAATAAAAAAGGCAGGCCATAACCCAACATGGACAGAGACTTTTGGGGCCTTTGAGATTTCCTGGGAGCCTCACAGCCAATCAATGAGCAGGCCCTGGATCACGGGTTAGAAAATGCCAGGACCCTGTATATGCTGTACTCAAAATGTTCCTGGCCATCTGCAAGGTTTGACTGCAGTTCCTGTTCCACTAGGAAAGTGGACAAGTTTGTCAGTAACACTCAGGTAGAAACCAGAGAAGGAAAGGCTGGCCTGGGACTGCAGCTCCAGGTAGAGACGTTGCCTGCTGGGCACGCCTCAGTGCCATGGAAGGCAGACAGAAAACATAAACTCATGAGAGTCTAGCAGGAAACTTGGCAGAAAATTTCTGAAGAGTAGGACAAGGCAGTGAGTTCTTGACATCAAAAGCATAAATATAAATGGTAGCCAGGCGTGGTGGCACACACCTATAATCCCAGCACTTGGGAGGCTGAGGCAGGAGGATCAGTTCTAGTTCAAGACCAGCCTGGGCTACAAAAGTGAGCTCAAGGCTAGCATGAACCGCATAGTGATACCCTGTCTCAAAAA